>JBBDHG010000097.1:110000-182500 GCA_037951165.1 Lophius americanus | reverse complement strand
GGTGTGCTAAGTGGTCAATCACTGAGGCCGGCGAGTTAATGTATCTGACAATAAACGTGATAGTAATTATTCAGACTGTGATTCTCTCGTCTTCTTTGAACAGCCTGCATAAGAAATACATGCAAATAATTTATTTTTACTCACATTTCTAACACTTGAAGGCTTGGATCCTTATCCAAAGAAACCAAATCATCGGCTTCGTTGATAAAAATATCACTTTTGTGTTAAATCCCTTAGTTTGTCTGGACACCCCTCCCCGTCTTTATGGTTTGTAAGAAACCACTTAAACGCTACACTGGCAACACCAACCAATGGCTTTCGACATTATCGCGAGTGATGTTTTTCAAACCAATTGAAGAGAACAACCCGATAGAGGGGCTTGCCTCTCAACCAATAAAACTGAGAGTATTGGGGATTTCAAACTGTTGGTCGAATGCGAGTGACGTTTGTATAATCCAACCCTCGTAGTGTGGATAGTGTATGTCAGGAGTCGGGACTTGAATAGATAGATGTATCAACCAATCAGTTGAGCTGTTAATGGTGGCAGCAAAACAATAGCACGTTGGTGTGTTGACAGTAGGACTGTTGGAATTTTATTAATCGGTTTTCCTTTCACCTGATTTGCAGTTTTTTTCCATTTTGACAAAATATTTCTAATATTTATTTTCCGGTATATTTTAATTTCAGGTTTTCTACTTTAAGTCTTGTCAGACTAAAGAAATGGTTTACAAAGTAAATAATATGCATCCCTACATTTTCCCTGACACATTTCCTGTCCCCACGAAGCCAACTCAATTGTCTAAATGACAACATAGCAATTGCACTCATTAGTCCACACTGAATGCATTGAAGGATTTAATGATGACTAACTATTAGAATGTGTAAATTATTGTCTTTCTTTGTTTATGAATTATTTATTGTAGCCTTATATTCATTAGTTGTGTGTTTTGTCTGTTTGAATCCACCTGCTTTAAGATGCTCTTATCAGAAGTAGCACTCCTAATTTCATTGTACCACTTTTTGCACAATTACAATAAAAGGGTGTGTCAATCTTTATTTATATAGTACCAATTCACAAAAAACTGTCGTCTCAAGCTGCTTTCCAAAAAGACCAGATCTAGACCAAACTCTTTATTTCTACTCTAATTATCTTACAGAAATCCAATAAATTCCATTGCGAGCAAGCACTTGGAGACAGTGGCGAGAAAAAACTGCCATTCAACGAGCAGAAACCTTGAGCAGATCCAAGACTCAGGTTGAATGGCTTAAAGCCATGACCAGTTGTGTTTGAAAAGAGAGACAGAGAAAGACAGAGAGAGAAGCCGTGAGAGAGAGAGAGAGAGAGAGGGGATGAGACAGAGAGACAGGGGGAAAAGCCCCAATGATATCAGCTAGGGTAATCCACTTTCTTCTGCCTCTCCTGGCTCGGGCCGTGGCGGCAGCAGGGACCCCAGGTTGATAATAGCAATAATAGAAATATAATATAATTTAGTAATAGCTTATTGGAAAATACTATACTATAATAATAATAATAAAAAAACAATAATAATTGCAATCAACATCATGATAATATTGTAATCAGTGGGCATTAAGCAGGTCCACAGCAGCAGATGCAGCCGCCATCCATGTATGAGTTTAACTTTAACGGGACATAGTTAAAGGAGAGAAAACCGAGATAAAGAATTAAAAATGTGCAAATCTGCTCTTGCTGAACCAAACAAAATGAGTCCAGGCCCTCCCCATTGTTATAAGTCAGCTCTTCTTTATGAAAATGGGCATCACAGCTGCCCCAGGCAGTTCACCAATAGATTTCAGAGTTTGTAGAATCAAACAAAGATACACTACATTGGGCAAAGTGGGAGCTAAATAGTGTAGAAACTGTTTGAAAATTCCCTTGCTCAGCATGATCATCATCCATATGGCTCACTCACTTAACATCACTCATTATCTTACATAAATAATATGAATTATTAATTCTATCTATATATAATGGATAAATAAATATGAGTTGACATATGAGTAGCTCTCCTTGATGTTCTTTAGAATGGGAAAGACCAAGGGACAAAGCAATGATGTGCAAAGAATTTGTGTTAAAGCAGCACAAAGCTGGCAGAATCTGTCAACAGTTCAAATTGTCATTTCAACTGTTAGATCAATAATTAAGAAGTCTAAAGAGACTGGAGATGTTAAAAATTTGTATTGAAGAGGATGTGTCTGCAAAATGACTCAACACAGTGGTTGGTTGGATCTTCCAGCAGGACAATAATCTGAAGCACACCTCAAAGGGGGCACTTTACCTATCAACATTGTACAGTAGATTAAAATATCTGCTCTTAAAGGAACATTAGTGTGCACTCTGGTATCACAGATGACCCCAAACCATAAAAGACATGCATTTCTATGATAGTCGGAAACTTCTGTGTTTTGAAGCTGGTGGAATCTACTTGTGCTCGATTACCTTCGTTAAGGAGAGGTGTTATTTTCTTCTTAGGGCAGAGAACTTCTATTTTATAAGACATAGAAATTTTTAGATATTCAACCTGGTGTGTGCAGGTACAACCAACTCAAAGGCAATAGGTTAGGATTGAGCACACAGAGGTTCTTTTTAACGTCAATACCAATACGGACTGGGATTTGGGACAATCATCTGAAGCCCCTACGCAACAAACTAATTCACTCTTTGGGTTAAGGGACAAAATAAACAACTTTCTGGAATAATGGTTGTATTACCCAAGGCCACTTTAACACTGCTTGTTATTCGTGGGACTTTCGGGCACTGACCTTCTTTATGTAAAACTCTAGAGTAGATTTTACCTTCCATGTTTAGGTCATGACTCTTATGGAAGCAATCAATCTAAAAATCACATACCGGAGCATATGCGTGCTGCTGTTGATTGGCATGGTTTGTTCAAAACAATGGTAGAAAATGAAAAATGGTGGCATAGACAAGTCCTTTTTAATGCTTTATTGCACAATCACCATGTAAAACAGGCGGATGTAATTTTGGTTTGGCAGATTATTATTTAATCTTATGCAATACATTTCTTTGAATATTTAAAGCTAGCAATTGTCAAATTTCTGATAAAAATTTTGGGCCGATGTGTGTGGGTTATATAGGAATGATTTCCAGGCTTTGCTCACAACGTGTCTTTTATTTTATTTGCTTAAAAATGCTTAACAACATAGTATACACAAAAGAGTAAAGTTATATTTACAAACATTCCAGTAATATGAAAAAATTGGTTGCCTATGAACCCATACTGTATTTTTAATCTTCTACATAGTGTCCAGGCTTTTTAAAAATTGGTGCTATAAAATATGAAGCAATGCAATAAAACTCCTAGTAAACATGGCTCATTTGACAGTTGATGTTCAAACTTGGCCTGATACGTTATCATAACAATACATCAATGGAGTCTTACAACAATACGTAACGGATGATTCCCCCGCCTCGAAGTTCCCGCAGGCGCTGGCAATGTCTCAGCATATTCAGCGTACTCTGAAAGCGTTTATCCACTTTTATCTGAGTGAATTCGCGTATGTCATCCTCCACCACAAAATACTGACCTGAAAGACAGTTTTGAGCAAAACATGGAGACCATCGTCATGTCAGCTGGGTCAGCAAACAGTAAAATAATGGAATGGATTATTTCTATCCTTTCATATAATTACACTTCTTTGGTTTCAAACCAAATACAGTTGTTTTGAACGAATCAGATTAAATTAAAAAAATATTTAGTTTGTTACTTTGAATATGGGTTGTTTTTATGGGTCACTGACATGGTTTAGAGAAACATTTTGCCTGTGGTGGTGCCATGTTTCTTAGTGTGATGGGCAAAAACCCATGGTGCAAAACAACCTTTTCTCATGGTGGTCTACGTCTGTGGAGCAGCCTCCCTGAAGATCTGAAGGCAGCAGACAATGCCGAAGTTTCTAAAAGAAAACTTCAGCTGATATTTGAAGTCAGGCTTTTAACTAAATGTATACATATTCTAACTATTTATTTATTTTTCAAGTTATTTATCTGTTCACATCAGTTTAGTCTGTTTCTACATTTTAGTCAGTTTTATTATAATTTTCTGATTTATGTTTTGATTTTTTCCCCCTGTTTTTTACAAAAGTCTTTTTTTTTTATAAATAGTTTTATCACCTCTAGTGTGTCCTCAGTGCATTTTGGAAGTTTGATATAACTTCCTCAGAATTAAAAAAAAAAGTATTTATAAACAAACAAACAATAACGTGGCTCCATTTCTTGTTGGTCCATTTGGGCTCTAGTGTGAATGTGGACGGTAGGGGCTAAAGGGAAATTATCTTTATATATAGGCACTTTGTGTCACTTATAGTACTATTTATAAAGCTTTAGTGATTGATTGATTGATTGATTGATGGGCTTGTCAAAGGATAAGCAAATTATTAATTGAAATGGACCAAATAAGAAGCCCAGCCAAAATCATCATCTCTGATGTGCATCGGTTGCAAACACTTTTAGTACCTTTTGTGCCTTTGGTCTCCTGGTCCTTAAAGCGCCGGTGTAGTTTCCGTGCAAGATTGTTGAGAGTTTTTACTGACTGGTGGAGGATCTTGTACTTAGCTTTTACAGCAATGTTAATACTGTGCACGGCAGCATTAAGTTGATCATATGATGCACGTCCTTTCATGTATCTGAATTTAAAAAAACATGAATTGGAAAAGATAAAGTTCCAGAAGACATATGTAAATTAGTAAGACAAAACTAAAAAAACAATACATCTAGATATATATACATAAGTTTTGGTGCCGCAGCAACAGACAGACAAAAAGACAGTAAAAATAAGCCTAATATGCCCAAAAAGGAAATTATATATTAAAGCATTTAAAATTGTTAAATTGTTAAATTTAAAATTTAAAGCATTTAAAAGAATTTACAAAATGTGAACTTGGGAAAAATTCCAAATCAAATGAGGTTCTATATATATATTGCCAAGTCACAACAAATGCTGTCAAGGCGCTCTGCTAAAAGAGCAGACCTATGTAGACCTAAGATCTAGACCTAACTCTTTATTATACTGAATAATAAAATGGTTGGCAAAAAATACACTGAATACATGAATTGTGATTGATACAAATGTAAAAGAACCTATACAAATTTGAATGCACAGCTAATGGTACCAAAGGTTTAAGTGTATGAAGCTGTTAAACTTAAAAATCAAAGGGGCTGTTCAAACACTATACATAGGTTGATCAGTAATACGGCACCAGATATATTTCAATTATTGCACCAAGAGGAAACTCCTCAAAATGATGGATTGTAAACATTATCACACTAGTATGCATACTTAATTATATGTAGGACTTATTAGGTTGAAAAATAGAGCAGAAAGCTCCACTAACTTTTCCTGTCGAACTTGGTTACGGCTGTGTTTCAAAACATTGCGATGGGAGTCACATAATACCTTGGTTCCATTGCCTTGGGAAGGTTACAAAAGCAAATGATGTAAGGTTTGTGTTGTTTTCTTAGCTTTGGGATATGAACCTGCTTTTGCTGTCCTCTGCTTACGCAATCTCCTTGTTATAGTATCTGAGCCCTCATATTTGTAGTATTCTTATAGTAAAAATTTTCTCATTCATCCTTTTGTTATTAAAACACCCAAATAAGTCCTTAAATGTTGTTAAACACAGACACTGCTAGTCTGTTTGCTTTTTTCTAATGCCTCAATCATTGCTTTCTCAATTTCCTGAAGCATATTGACCATCACCATTCCCGTCCTCACCATGGAAAAAATCTATACCATCATCAATTGGACCGATTAAGCAATAATTTCTAGCCCTCTAGTACAAAAAACTCCAAATATATTCAATTTATATAAGAAAATATTAATATTTGGATCATATGTATTCAATATTCAATATTACAATGCGAAATATTGAGATTTATGCTATATCAGCTCTCTCCCAACCCCTAGTATTTCTGAGCATATCATGTTGAATACTATAGGGATGGTACTTACTGCGGGATGCTTTCAAACTCTGGCATAGTGATGACCTCAATTTCTTTGAAGAAGCTTTTGTTGGTCTTCTTGACATTTTCCAACCGGGCTGGCTGAATGTCTGCTCCATCACTTTGGGTCATTATTACAGGTTCACTTCCACTGAGAGAATAACAATAATAATAACAGACTTAATGTCTGTTCATTCTGAAATAAAGGCCCTTGGTGATTAGCACAGCAGTTAAAACTTTATCCATAAATAGTCCAAAAAACAAAGGAAATTATCTTCATAGGCGCAATGACCACCATGAAGCAACTTGGAGTCACCAGTTCCATGAAGCATGTTGTGCTGACCAACACATTAGAATACTCTGGAGAGCACGCTGCAAACATATATCACATTAATTATGGGAATATCATATTAGAATATCATATGAGCTGTTCTGCACTACTTTTACAGTAAGGAGTGGGCACTTTGTTAAATGTTCAATTATGATCGTGACACAGTTAAAACTGAAATTCACAAAAAAAAGGAAGAAATCAGGATTTTTTTGTTTTGTTTTTTACAGCAGTATATTGTATTTGCAGCCGATGGTAGCATGTCTACTGCTGTGGCTTCAATGTGCCTGTGAAAAACCCTGATAACAAAGTACATAATAAGTCTGGCTTTTTCCTGGGATTCAAAATCCTTTCCTTTCAAGAGGGCACTCTCTTGCAATCCGGACTTGGACAGGGCATGACCAGTTGATAACCCCTGTTGTAAAAACTACCACAGCAATAGAACTGGTATGCCTATACACGTAAAGCAAAATATTTCCAAAATGCTTCGCCAGGACAACATAACAGAAGTGTCTGCCACATTTAATTCTTGATTTCATCAAAGAATGAGGATTATCATCAAAAAAACCCAACCCAAATACAATAAAATCCCAGCCCTGTATGCATAGGTGTCCTCACATTGCTGGACCTCTCCTTATGGGCATATGTGCAGGGATGTGGTCCTTAATATGCTGGACATCCTGTAAATCCTTATGGAATGTCTCCTCCAGTTTCTGGGACACAAGCAAAGACAATTCATCATTACGTATTTGTATTCAGCTTTTAAAGGTCCGGTCGGAGGTCGACTGCCCCCAAGTATAAGTAGGGCCCAAATCCCTGAGACCTGCCCCGCCGCCAAACACAGCGCTCACCATACGCTGGAGAGGCCAGGACCCCCCCGAGATCACATCCCCGAGGGAGGGTGTCTGCACCCTCCCGCCCAGCGACAAGGTGCAGCCCAATGTGAACCCTTCAAACAATCCTCCTTGCACGGACCTGCGGTGTGCATCACTTGCCCAAGGCTACTCATCCCCAGCCCTACCCCAGAGAGGGGCAGATTCGGGGGTCACACAGTCCCCCCCGCGCGCAGACGGCCCCCAAGCCTCAGACAGCACGGCCCCACGGGGACAAGACAGCATGGTTCAGCCTCCACTCACTAAGTGAATCAATGAGCCTCGCTGGTCACTGGTTCACCACACGGGCTATGAATGAATGAGTTGTTGTGAAGGAAGCAACATTTCTTTGTGAGAACCCTGCATTTGAATTGATGAGCATGTTCACTCTGGACTCTTGGAGACTGCAAAAGCACTGGACCCTAGTCAGCTGGCAGCCAAAGAGTAGACAAATTAAACAATTACATTGACAGACAGTGTTGAGTTTTGGGTAAAATACGTTGCAGGGATAAAAATTGTGCCAGTAATATTTGTTTAACTTCGTTAAAAATGAAAGCGTTGTAATGATTAGTGTCTACAGTACATATAAACTACCAATAGATGGCAGCAAAATATCAACCGAGGACACATACAGCCAGGTGATGGGCAAGTAAATGACCCAGTCCGGTCCTTTTCATCTCCCTCAAATTCTCCTGCTTACCCGTTGTTCCTGATTCAAAATCAAATTCATGACAAATTGTCCAATTATTGATTATTATATTCTACCCACTGAAAAGTGCCATTGTAATGGGACAATCAGTGTTATCATCACTTCACCAGTGGTTATACTGTTATGACCAATAGGGGTGAATATCAATCAAATGTGTGTGTGCAAGTATAACACAAACATAATATGGTTAGGTATCAATACTGATCTCAAAAATCAAGAGTGGATCAGGTTCTAATATATCCAGCAGTTGAAAAAAACTAAAACAAACTTAAAAGAGATTGTGTCCAATTGCAATAGGTGTATAACTTTACTGTAAACAAAAAGTATGACTTGCTGATTTTACACTATCCTTAGATGCATAGATTACAGGACTCCGGTTTACCTTCAAGTGCTTTAGTTGTTCTTGCTGTTGGTCAATGCATTTCTCAAAGGCTTCCAAAAGTATCTCCAGCTCAAAGAGTTCTTGTCCGAGTTTCTTTATCTTATTTTGAGGTAATTCTGAATGTGGAAAGATTAATTAAAGAACACAATGACACATTAAGATCTTTGAAGAATCATTGTGATTTTTATGCAGCAACACATAGTGACAAGCTAGGAATTTCCAACTTGAATAAGGATCCAACAGACGCATTCAGTGGGAGCATTGTACTACAGAACAGACCTGAGTTTGCAGCCAGAGACCACTTGAGCAGGTGCCAATATATTTATTTATGTATTCTGGGTGCTCAGTTTTCCATTTTTGGAGGAGGAGCTGAGGCCTGCTCTCTTACAAAATCATCCTCCATTTTCCACACAGTGTACGTGTATGGGCAGCCCTAATAAAATAAAAGGTGAAGTAAATTTGAAGGCCAATTGAGCATTTTCTTATTTTAACTTATCCTTCCAAGAGAATGGCACCGTTCATGACAACCCCTCCTATCTACTGATAATCTCAAGTGCTATACAGAGAAATGAGGTGATAGAGACTTTTGATACACTATATTACGAGATACATTTGTCTCGTAATATAGACCAAAATATGCCTCCGCATTGCAAAAGCTTGTAAGAACAACTGCCTGTCTGGATGTCATTCTGAGGCTTGTTTGAAGTCGCAGGATAGACGGGACCTTCTAATCTGCACACCTACTATGGCGAAGAACCAGGGATGGTCTCTGCTAAAGTTAGACTGTAAAATCACTGGGAAATACTAGCAGTTTTCAAGAAAACAATAAAAAAAAATTTAAAAAAGTAACTCTGTGGTAAACTGAGCACTTTCCCATACCTACAACCGACAGATCCAGCATGCGTTGTATGGAGGATATCTTGTTGTGAATATGCCGGTTGACATTGTCAAGATCGCCCATTTTCCTGAAAGAGGGACAAATTCAACATATACTATATTAACAGTTACCCGAAAAACTAGAAAGAGAAACTCTTGACATTGTCATGGGGGTTTTCTAAAAAAAAATTAGTATGCGGGTGAGGGTAGACCTGTCAAATTTAAAGGAAATTTTTATCTCTTCTTGTATTCTTGTCCAATCAACCCCCCGGATCATGTTTTCAACCTTTACCAGCTTTGTGACAGACTAAATCTTCTTTTGACCTGGAAAGGCATTGGTTTGCCTCCACTTTGTGCCACTGTCAGTCAGCTGATCCAGTAAATACGTTTTATGAAATCTACCACACACAAAAGCCATTTAAGGATTTCTGACAGACAACTGGTAACATTTTTTGTGGTAATTATACCATTTTTCAATGATAATTACTGTTAGCATTGCTTTGATATTTTTGTGGAAAAGAGATGATTTTAGTGTTCTCAAGTATTCTGCAGTATCAAAATACAATATCAAGAATGCATCATGTATTCCTTGCACTTAATTATACAGTAATGAACAAAAAATATTCAAAAATATTGTTCCTACTCAAAGATCCAACCCGATGAAAAAAATGCTGGGGAAAATAAAGAAACCATCCTGAATACAGAACCTCAGAGCCAGACTGGTCCGCTAGCTAGAAGTCAGTAACTTAATGTAACCACTGTTCTCGGAGTGAAAGAACCATCCCTACAGAATCCATATGCTCTGGGGTGTAAATGTGAATGGTCCCTGTATGTATGGAATGAGGGGAGGAATGAGGCTACGGTCTTATTATGATTGAGAAGAAGCGCATTGTTCTCCTGCTTTTGTTTTATCCTTAACAGTAGTCTCTTATAGTGAAATGTATGAGAATGAATCTTTGTTATACTTTTACTCCAAAAAGTCTTTGGAATGCAATCAACTGCACAACATTCAAAAACAGCGAAAATGTGAATGGATTTTAAGACCGCAAACACAAATTATAATGTGATTTGACATTCATTTTATATGGCTTATTTATTAATTTCGTCATAAATGTGATATACCTTGGAGCTCTTCATGTCTAAAAACTACTGCCTGTTTTAAGATAAGCTTTGACAGACAAGATGAGCGCCGAATGATAACCGTTCCGTGTTGTAGAGAAAAACGGATTTTAATAGATGGCGTCGTCAAGATAACTTACAGTTTTGTCTTCTTTCGAACACCAGTAGTCTTCTCCCGCTTTGATTTTGAATAATGAAGCGTTTCTAGTCTTTGCTGAATTCATTTCCGGCAGGATTTTGTCACTTCCCGTTTATCTTCTTTGTTGAATTCATTTCCGGCAGCTTGTACGCTCAGAACAACAATATGGCCCTCGTGCGTTATAAAGGAATAACTTCAATTCATAATTCAAATCAAGATGCAGCAAATCTATTTTATTTTTCCTTGATTATGCAAGTTTATTTATTTTCGTTTGCATTGTACTATAACACTGCACAGGTACTCAAGTGTGACAAACAATTACATTTATAAATATATGCTTTCTGTGCATATTCCTGTAATTTTCATAGCGTACTATTTAATGATGAAATAATATTATATTTTCATATCTACTATCCTGTTTTTTATCTTTGTATTTTTTCATGTCAATTTTTGTATGTAATTTATCGTATCTTATCTGATCTGATCTGATCTGATCTGATCTCATCACATTGTGTATTACCTTATCTTATCTTATTTTTTCTTATTTTAACAGACTTATATTTTTAACTAATGATTCATATGTTTTGGCATATTTGAAAAAGAAAAGGACTTTCTGGGACAGGTTGGTGCTAACGTGATTTGCACTGCTGCCTCAAACAGCAAGAATGATTAATTTTTTTGTGCCTCTTTAAATATTCAAATTCAGTTTAAAGCTGCGTTCAAAAGAGCAGAACTGGTTAAAAAACAACAACACGTGTTCGGTTGGCTTTCACTCGAGAAAAGAACAGAAGTTAACCCTACATTATAGTTTATTAGTACTTTAATGTTAACTAATTAGGGTGGGTTTACTATTGATTAGGATTGTTTCAAGAAATATTGAGAATCTCAGTCATAGGCCTACTGGGTTTTGGTCCTATTTTTGCCTTTACAAGATAGCAGCACAACATGACCATGAAAATTACGACCCACACTTTTTTTAAAGGTCTTTTTTTTTCAAAACTAACATTAAAAAATATTTTATTTTCAGCTGATAATATAAGAAAAAACATAAGAATGAATATTGCACACAGTACCTTTAAATCAAGGGAATTACTTTAAAACAATTTACTGTACTTTAATTCACTTAACTTGTAATGTAAACACTCCGTTACAGGAGTTGGCTATCCATCAGTGATGTTGGAAATTGAGCTAAAATGAATCATGAGATCACAATGTCAAAATGAACACACCTTTAAGTAGCTAAAACAAGTACGTCTGGATGTGTGCATCATTTTAAGTGTCCTCTGGAAACATTTCTATTGTATTGTGGCTTTTGCAATGCATTTTCCGAATGTTCTACATTGTTGTCTTAATGTGCTTGTGTTTGGTCTATTTGCATGTATTCTTTCTGCAGAGCAAGTGCCCCCTGTCAACTTCTACCTGTCTAAATCTGCACCATACTACAGTAATTCACTCATGCTCATGCCCTGACCCATTGTGGACATTGTTTAATGACATTTCACACATTCAAGAAACTTCATTTTTGGAGCAATTGAGAGGAGCACATAGCAGTCAAGAAGGACACACCTAAGTCTTAAAAAACACAGAATACAAAAGGGAAACCCAGACAGAACAAACTCAACACATCAAGATGCAATCATTTCATTAACTCTGTGCTAACTGTAAGAGTTCAATCAAATAATATTAACTAACTAAACTGTGATATGCAATGTATATTTGGCATAGAGTGTTGGGGGATGGGGCTGTTTGAGGGTGAGGAGAGGGTCAGGGATTGTTGGGAATTGAGAAGCTGGGAAGCCTTCTCCATGTCCTGCTGCCCACGTAGCAAAGCAGGTGTCCTGAGGGGAGACACTCACAATCTGGGAACAAAGCGTGGATGGGGTCTTGACAAATTCTGCATGCTTAGTGTTTTAGAGCAGCATGCAAGAGATCTATGAAGATGCTACACAATTAAGAGCGTAGAGGTGCAGTTGTAAAAATAAGTGCCATCTTTTTCCCAGTTCCCTCCTCTCCTTTCTGCCACTAAAACTTAATAATTTATTATTTCAGCTACTTATGCTAAAAATAAAACATAATCATGAATATTACATTTTGTTTATTCAAAGACATGAATTAAAAAGAGCTGATTGGACAAATACAGAATAATTATTTATGATTCTTTATTTAACAGCATGATTGGAGTCTCCTCATAACCAGCTTAAGTAGTCCTTAGGATTTCTACTAGGACAACTAACTTATCCTAGTGTGAAATAGATACCAAAAATAAGGAAAGAGAATTGAGTGATAATCTGCAGACTGCATAGTTTCTGAAAAATGTTATCTTTCAACTGAGATTTGTCAAGAATTAAAGCAGATGAAGCCGGCACAAATTCATTCTTTTCATTAAGAACATTCCCTATTTTTGTATAAGTACAAGGCAGCACCTAAAGGGATTCAGCTGCAATTTAAGATCCCTTTAACCCTCCTGTTGTCCTCATTTTCTGTATACACCCTTTGTCCTCCGGGTCAAAATGACCCGTCTTCACTAAACCCCCAATATAAGCAGCTTAATTGAATTTAAACACCAAATTTCATCTTGCTTAAAGAAACAACTTATCATTCACCACAAAATGTGTGAATACCTGAGTTTTCCCTCTTCACTTGTATTTCTATAGCTTAAGAAAAGACCAGTTGCTCATCCACTGTTACGTCAGGCTCTGGATTGTAGAGGTAGGGCAGCCGCTCCACCCACTTGTCCCAGACCTCTCTTATGGCTGCAAGTTTGTCTGTCACACGTCTTGCTGGTCTTGACTCACGGTCATCAAATCGTAGCAGTCTTGAGTAGGTGTGAAAGAGTTTGAGTGGCATTGTGGCTCGGAAAATTGGCCTTCCACTCTCTTCATCCCATAGACTAGCTCCAGCCTCACCTCGGGACCTGTATACACCGGCTAAGATTAGCAGCCCTAAGTAGGCCTGCAGGTCAGTCTCATCCATCTTTTTCAAGCTGTCTCCATATTTGAGAAAACCCTACAGATTTGTCATCTCCAGGATTATTTTTTCTATCGCTGGTGTGATAAACAGGTAGAATGTAGAGACAATGTCATGGGCATGAGAAACGGCATACCTTGTGGGTCCTGGGGTCATCTTTATGACGTTGTGTTCTGCATGCCTGCCGTGTTGGTCATATGCTGCTGAGGACCATGTTATTTTGCCATTTTTTGAAAGGAAAGTCTCTCTTTCAGCTTCAGGGTTTTCTTCTTCTTCTGAAGATGACTCATCATGCTCTGGGTTGTATTCCTCCCCATCTTCTTCTTCTGATGCATCCTCCACTTCCTCTTCTGAATCAGAGTTGTCTTGCAGGACATCTGAAAAAATCAGCTCTAGAGCCTCTTCAACGTTATAACGCACACTCATGGCTTCAGCACAGACAGAATTCGGGGTCCTGTCATGTGCAGCACCTTTATAACCTCTGGAAATCCACAGAAAAAGAGCTCTGCAGTCTGCGAGAACGCCTTTCTGTTGTTTACGTCTGCTACTGTCTTGTTCACGTTTACTACTAATTGATCTGAGACTGATCAAAGGCACAGCAGTCCGCAAGACGACCACCTGATTTCTCTTGTTCACTTCTGCTACTGATTGATCTGAGACACAACTAAAACATTGTAACATTCTGTGTTGTGTAAATAACTCTGTGACCTTGATTTCAACTCTTTTTGCCTCACGGGTCATTTTGACCCGAAGACCACCTTTGTACCTTTTTTGTACAGCTTACATGGAAATGTGAATAAAAGCAACATTTCACTTTTTCTACTTTTGGTGCCAATCTAGAAAAGTCATAAAATTTCAAGTTAAAAAAATATCGTTTAGGGGATTTTTTTTGGTTTTTAACACAGTGGCGGGTCATTTTGACCCGAGGACAACAGGAGGGTTAAAGACAAATGAACACCAAAAACGCATTTCCTCCACCATGACCACACACACACCCACACACTCACACATCAGAGCTGTTTGGCATTCGGGCTGCTAACCAATGGGCAGGCAAAAGGCTCAAGGGCGTTTTACAACTCTGTCAGGTGCTGTTCTCACACTTGCTCCCCCTGCAGTCATACACACTAGTCACCAGTGAGAGAAGTCAAGTGTCAGAGTGTCTCTTTTTATCACCTGTCTATCACTTTAAAACAAATCTGGCTGTTTCAGATTGACAGATAACAAGACAGGGGGGTGATAGACACCTTTCTGCAGAGGCACAATCATAAACAGTTTCAATGTTTAGTTCTGGCCGGAGTCATTTTACCTGGAATGGCACTTTGAGGGAGATGGAGGGAGCCACCTATCCAGGCGTTTGCAGAGGTAGGCACCAACACATGTGTGTTGAGTGAGTTAATGTTTGTTCTCTTGTAAGATATGTATGTTTAAGCCTTTAGAGAGATATCAGGAGAATCTGCAGTGTTGCATTAATTGTGTTTCTTCACTTCGAGGCCAAATTTTGCTTTAACAGAGCCAGAGATGAACTGTAAAACCTTGCTTTAAATTTACATATAGATTTGAACAGTACAATGCAGTAATTTACAGGAATGTACTGTAAATTTAACTGGGAAAAGCAGAGCATCATGGAAAGGTGAAAGTAAAGTCTGGAAACCAATATTTGAAAAGGAAGCGGCACAGTCATACCTGCCAAGCTTTTTGACACAGAGCTGCATTGAAATGGAACCCTCCCTGACTGACAAGAGCCACCAATGTTATTGAGCCTCTGTCAAAGGGTTTATATGAAGTTCAGCCATCTGCTTTTTCGGGGTATGGTCAAACCGTATCTTAAGAACTGATGGACAGAATTTAATGAAATTCCATGCATTCTTTTAGGCTTCAAAGGTGTGTTATACTAACTATATATTGGCATTACTATTAACTATAATAGTTTTCTGCAATTATTTCTCTATTAAGGCACATTAAAATGTACGTGATCGACAATATTCTCAATTAGCGAACATGAAGACTCATAAAAGTTTAGAAGTAAATGGAGGGTCCGGCAGTCTTTCTGGGTGATTCAGCTTGGCTCAGTGCCTCCTTCCCAACAACCACAAAATGAAGGAGGCTGGCATTTTTGGCTGTCAGTTGTAGAGTGTCCCATCTCCGCCTGGACCTCATCCATGTGAGGTTTATCAGTAAACTAAACTTAGCAGGACAGCCACAGTAATGTGTGGTCGTTACCCACCGGTTACATTTTGTCCATAGTATTGTGACATACGCAAATACAGGTTGGCTTAAAAAAAAATCAAGTTTAGTGAAGAAGAGGGAGGGAGTTTGCGGGACTGTCGCTCCTCCCGGAGAGCGATCACCGGCAGCAGTCCGGGTCTTCATCAACATCAGCCCATCTGTTTCCATCTTTGCAAATTACCTTTTGTTGCTGTAGGGGCTAGCATGCAACACTTAGAACCAAGCTAATAGCTTTTCCTTGACCCTTTTCCAATCATCACAACCAGGATTAAAGCGAGGCGAATGTGGAAGCAGTGCAGGGCATCTAGGGCAAGGGTCGGCAACCCGCGGCTCCAGAGCCGCATGCGGCTCTTTAGCGCCGCCCTAGTGGCTCCCTGGAGCTTTGTCAAAAATATGAAAATGGAAAAAGATGGTGTGAATATACTTTGTTTTAATATAATTTATTATCCAATGCTGTAAAAATGTGTATAATTAATATTTAATTTCAACATTTCTGTCAACGGAGATTTACGTCATAGCCTGCGACACACGTTTCTTTCAGCTCGGTGTAGTGCCAGACAGGTGGCTGTTGCAAATAAACCGGCGGGTGTGTCACGTGCCATGGATCCCAAAGGGAAAAAGAGAAAGATAGCTGAGGAGAACAGAGGATTCCACCGTTCTTGAACTGAATAATTCGCTTTCATTGTCAATGCGGAAGGATTGCCTGCATGTTTGCTTTGTAATGAGAAGTTGTCAAATAAAAAAGAGTAACGTGGAAAGATATTTCTAGGGGTAGCATGCTACATTTGCAGCCGAGTACCCAGTTGGGAGTGAGAGAAAAATTGCGATTGCATTACTTCTGGAAAAAATTATAGGAGCGCAAACAGATTTAAGAAGTGGATTGCATCTCCAAACTCCACTACTGCTGCTAGTTTTGTTGCAACCCGGGAGATAATAAAGCGTAATCGGAAGATACCGAGTGGCTGGAAAAACTGCACTTTATGGTGGATATGACAAGTCACCTAAACACGCTGAATAAAAGTCTCCAGGGGAAACACTGTACTGCAAATGCCGGAAGCTATTTTGTCGTTCGAGCGCAAGCTGACTGTATTCGCCAGAGATGTACAGCGAGGCACGCTCTCTCACTTCCCCTCCCTGAGAGAGTTCAAAGAAGCCCATCACGATCACACACTCAACGGTGGTTATTTACAAGGTGCGATTGTTGATGTGAAAACTGTATTTGGGAGCAGATTTAGCGAGTTCCGAAAGGAAAAAATTACACTATCCTTCCCTGTCACACCCCTGGAGATTGACCCGTCCTTGTTGAACACATTCCCAAGAGTAAATCAGGCTGACCTTGAAATGGAAATGGCTGATATAGCTGACTTAGATTTATGGATGTCCAAATTCAAAAGTCTGACAGCCGAGCTTGAAGACGTCACTCGCCAGAAAGCCCAGCTTGCCCAAAGCCACAAATGGAGCGAAATTGAAAGCCTCCCAACACCCGAGAAACTTGTGTTTGAAACATGGAATGGTCTTCCTGACAGTTTTAGGAACATGAAGAAATCTGCATTTGGAGTATTATCCATCTTTGGATCAACATACCTGTGCGAACAGATATTCTCAAACATGAACTACATAAAATGCAAATACCGGACCCGCCTCACAGATGAGAGCTTGCAGTCCTGCGTGAGATTAAAGATACATCTTACATGCCCGATGTTGAGAAGCTGTCCAGTGATGTCCGAAAACAGAAGTCACATTAAACGGGTAAGAACACAATCCTGTCATAGGCACATATTTAGTAACAAAGTGGCTGTTTATATAAAGTGATTTCTGATTTTTGGTCAGTATATATTTGGAATGACAAATAAGGATATTATTGTGTTTTGTTGCTCAGGTCCGAGGATGGCTGCATTGTGTTGTGCGTGTCAAAAGAGAAGAGGGTGCTGCTGCATTTTTCCCTTGCACATTTGCAGAAAACTAAAGAGAAGAGGATAATGCACAGAAATCGAACTTTAAACTGTATTATTTTAATTTTAGATACTTTACCTTTTCAAAAGGCTGCTGTTTTATTGCACTCTGTCTGTTGCCCAGATAAGGGGGGAAAGAGAAGAGGATTGTATTACTGAGGATTGAAAAGGACTGCATTTTATTTCTATGGGGAGGTCTGAAATTACAAGACGCCTATTATGCACGTTGCACATTTTGTTTTTATTTTTAGGATTCGAAAAAACGACATCAAAAATCTGATTTCTGTATTGTATTTCTATAATTTCCTCAATGCAACGAAACATAATACATTAATATTATAATGGAAGTTAAACTTAAAGCACCATCGTACAGCAGAGTAGTCACGTGGTGCGTCATTCTCTCCAGGATGCGCTGCAGGTAAAATAAACGTTTAATCATGAATGCACATTATGTATTTGTAGCCTACTTATCATTTTGATAGTAGGCTAATATAGACACTTACAGCATGTGTTGCCTTCATTATAAGGCTTATATAAGGCTTTTAATTTTTTTGCGGCTCCAGACAGATTTTTTTTTTGTTTTTTTGGTCCACTATGGCTCTTTCAACATTTTGGGTTGCCGACCCCTGATCTAGGGAGTACAGCACATACAAATTATTTGCTATCAAATATTACAATAAAAGGTGATCCCATCAAGATTATTGTTACATGTCATTGAAGGCCATCTGGTGTAGTGCTAGTGATTGTACAAACTGGTCCAGTAAGAACAGGAAGTTTTATTGTGAAAGGCAAGGGGTTATATTATACATGCAATTTATAATGACACATAAAAAAAACAACAAGCAGTTTCTTACTCACTATGTGGCCGCTGATCCCTGCCTCTTCCCGGAAGTTAAAGACCCCCCACAACATTTCTGGTTGTTTTTCTTCTTCTTTGAGTTACCTGCTAACTGCTTCTCGCTCGGCCTTCTGGTTGTAAGCCACATTCATAAAACTTCAGAAAAGTCACAACCCCATCCTGTCCCTCTGCCTTCCGTTCACACAGACATCCATTCCATGTCTGTCTGCTGGTGAGATTGAAAAACTTAGACACCTGTTACATTGGCATTGCTTTTATACAAAATTTAGGTGCGGAATATACAAACGTTTAGAAATGAGGTTGTGTTTCATACTTTCATTCACATCGACACATTCACATTTATTTATGTTCACAGACTTACTGTCTGACTGATACCATCGAAAAGGGTGTCGAAAAGACAACCAAATGATATGCACCATAACCATGAAGGAAATTACAGTTTTCTTTAAGAAAATGAATCTTGATGATGTTAGTAAAAGTCAATTAAAGATGCAGCAAAGGCCTGTTTAAACTTAGTACTGCTGCATATTATAATTACTGTTAGGAGAGACAGAGTAACTCTTCCTCCTCCTCCTCCTGTTCCTCCTCCCACTGAGGAGCAGACACCAGTCCTGTTGCTTGGTTGGTGTGAGGTCAAGCTCTCCTTGTATAACTGCCCATCTCCTATTATCTCTTCCACTCTCGCTTGTCTTTTCTGGGAGACACAAGCAAACCTTCTTGCACTGATACGTCTGGGTGTCCCATCCTGCAGGAGCAGGTCTACCAGTTCCACCTAAATGGGCTGAAGATACCACATCATGCTACCAGAAAACTACAAATAGAGAAGAATCAGTCAGGAAGGATGAGGGGAGAGAAATGGTCTGTAGTCCCAATGCACCTCTAGAACCAGAGCATTTTAAGGGGTTGTCCTGTTGTTCCTCTCCTGGTAACCTGTTGTCACTTTCATTGGAACCAAATGAGATCAAACTGATTCACAATCACAGAATCAAATTCTGAAGAACTTACTCCATGTTTAACTGTTTATTTTTGAGTAGTGTAGAAAAATAAAGTGCCAAAAAATAGAAAAAACTACATTAATGTGATAGAGTAACCTGTAAGAAGATAACAATTGTTCAAAATTAAAATATACTATGAATTAAAATATAATAAAACATAGTAATTCTTTGTCTTATAAACTTTCTGAATATGCTGCTTTGCAACCTGTGTTTCCTGGCTTTTCTAGAGACTGTGTCGTTGAGAAAAATAATTCATTACCAATAATCAAGGTCCAAAATGTCACGATCTGTTGGGGCCCCTAGTCGCCCAAAGCTCTCTCAAAATCAAGCCAATATTTTGGGAATTTCTACTTTACTCTGTTCAACATAAATATTTTTTTGTTCAATATTCAAATATAAATTCGGACATATGTGAGCATTTGTTCAATCTGTGTTCATCGTGTCCGATGTCACTGAGTATCACATTACAACTTGGAAGCATGTGAATATGTTTATAATGAAGGTGTGATCTGGTCTACACATGTCAGATATACAATATTTTGTGTTTGCCTTTATGTTTTTTGTGTGTTTGTGTGTGCGTGTGTGTGCGTGTGTGTTGGAGGGGTCTGGGTCTGAGTTGGAACTATTGCTTAACTACTGTATCATGTAAAGTTGCTATAAGCTATGTGGAAGCAGCACAAATCCTGTTTTAGCCTATTTTCAAGTTCAATCCTGATGTACGCACCATACTCCCAGTTATGGACTTCATTATGCACACAAATGCTTCAAATCACATCATGTTATCATTTCCAATCTACACTGATCAGACATAATATCATAACCAGGTGAAGTGACTAGCATGTACTTCATCATTACCATGGCACCTGTCAGTGGTTGGAATGTATCAGGTAGCTGGTGAAAAGATTGTCCAGAAGTTGACGTGTTTGAAGCCTATGAACTGGGCTAGGGTAAAAATCTCAGCAGCAGTAATAAGAGAAAAATTGTGATGAATATGATGACTGAGTCCGAGCATCTCATGTTCTTGGTGTATAGTGGTTAGAATGAACCAAAGTTGTGTTAGGAAGGTCAACCAGTAACAAGGTTATTTGTGCCAAAGGCTCAGTTATCTGCATGGGGGAGTAAAAGCTAGCCTGCTTAATCTAATTATGCCGATTAGTTTAAAAGTGCCTAAATGGAACTACTGATAGAATATTGTCCCGTGTAAGTTTACAGTATGGAATTTCCGTACCATTGTAAAACTTCAAAGCTGAAGTATAACCTCAACTGAAGCACTTAGCAGCAAGCTAGACAGTCCGATCTGCACAGCACATAATGCAAAATTACAATGAGTAACCAACCTCATCTAGTCCCACCTGCAATGGTTTTCAGATAAAAACTCTGTAAACATTTTCCAACATATTTGATATTTAAAAGTTAATCTATGGATCATCACATCGATCGTTTCCGAGTGAACTCTGTTTCAAATGAGGGAGACATTCAGCTAACTGCACTACCGAGCAACAATTAACTTAACCAAGCCTTTGAGACTGAGCAAGGTTAGTTAGCATATATTCTAGCATACCTAACTAGCTAACCTAGGTTTATGAGACCATCTTTTGAGATTCTCCTTTAAGTATGTGATGAATCCACATTTTAATATCACGTAAGAGTTCAAAACTCCTGACCAGACCACCTTCTTCTATTTCTTTGCTGATGTGTCCATTTTAGGCACTCTGACATGCTTGCGGCTATACAGCCCCATATGCATTGTGTGCTACACCTTTTTCCATAGGGGTATATTTGAGTTAATACAAACATTAGCTGTGATATTGTGTTAAGGCTGAGTCTGGATCTGCTAGTCTCAGCAAACACGCAGTGTTCTGGCTTTTTAGTCAGCAACATTACTTCCCATCTGCAGATGACCAAAGAAGTGCAAAGGAATGGATCCTTGACCCATTTCAATCAATCAATCAGACCTTATTTATGTAGCATTTTTTATACATCAGAAAGAAACACACAGGGCTTTACAACAATAGAACCCAGCCACGAAGGGGGAGAGTGGCTAAATGGGGAGGGTTGTTTCAGTATCCGGTGTAAAGCTTGTGCAGAATCAATATGCTGCATCTGATAACCACAGAAACAGATGGTCCGAAAGGGATCAGCTGAAAGACGAAGAAGATGAAGATGGCAAAAAAGAAAAAGAAAAAAGACTGGTAGGTGAAATATTTTAATGTAACACAATTCTTAGAAAAAGAAAGAATAAATATTATTCATTTGATTGTTCAGACATGTGATACAAGTAACTATCCACTAAATAGGGTAAGTATAAGTAAAAAATTAAAGATAAATATAAAAATAAACATTATTCAAAACGTACTAAAAAATACTTATTGAATTATTTATTTGTCAGCCTGTCATACAAGTACAATCTATACACTATACAAAATGTTTAAATTAATTCTATGCATTTGACCCATCCTCGCTGGAACAGTGGGTGGAGCCTCTGCAAGCATATCGGAAATTGGGGTTTCAGGTTCTTGCTCAAGGACCAATGGCCTCTACCGGCTGAGGTAAAGCCACCTCGGCTAATCATTTTGACATTTAGAAAATTGTTAAAAATACTTTCGAACAGTAACAAAAACAGTATTGCCATACGCATTATTAAAATATAATGATAATAATATAAAACAACTGATACAGGAAAGCCAACCTAAATGTCCAGCAGGACGTGTTTGCTGTCCAAGCTGAGAGTTAAAGATGTCCGTACAGCTGATGCAGATCACTATCACAACCAGCTGTTGGAAAGCATCATTCAAACAGCTAAAGGAGACAGCTGAAGCAACACACAGGCTCTTCACTGATTTCTGAGAAATCTGATATGTTATGTTTGTACTCGGATTTGGTAGAAAGGACGTCTTTTTAAAGCGACAACATTTTGGCGGGCCTAGCAACTGTTAAGGGTTGTTTGAAGGTTAAGGTTTCAGGATTAGGGGGGAATTAGGTTCATGTTTAGATTTGGGTAAAGGTCGTCGTTTGGAATTTGGCATGTTGTTGTGATAAGTGTAAGGGTCTAGAAATAAAGGTGTGTGTATCTGCATGAAGCCAGGGGAAGCCTGCCTGGGACAGAAAAGTGAGTATGATTTCATCCATGGATTAGCATGGGAATGACAAGGCCTATTTGTATGGTTCCATATGTCTGATAGTGAGCGTCTGTTGCCAAAATGGAATTACCTCTGTGTTTGTGAGTTGTATGTATGTGACCCTATGAGGAGCGCTGTAGATGCTTTAAAGTTCATGTAGGCAAATGGAAAAAAGTACTTCAGAATGAGACAGCGATATTTTCTCCTTTGAAGTGGTGATGGAAGATGGTGTAGTGTCACTGTATTATGATAATCAATGTTATTTTGACCTCCCCTGTTAGTGAAGACCATGAGCCACTCTTATACTGAATAAAACCAGAAAAAACTAGATGCACGCTGTTGTCACTGTCAGCAAGGGTCTATCCGCGATAAAACCCCCATCTAATGCTACAAATTTGAACTAAATTGGACCAATGACTGAGATATAAAAGCCAAACTTTTTTTTTTTTTTTTTTAAGAGATTAAGCTCACACTAGTGACGTTATTGTGTTAACATGAAGGATCTATGGCAGACATTGGTGGTCATCGGTGGTCATTCCATGTTATCCCCAGCTTTTCACGGATTTAAATAGAAAAATCTCTTGTTTGATTTTTTTTCTCCCACGTTACTCACTGTATTTCCGGTTATAAATTAGCCTTTTGCCAAAGGCCCTTTTGTTACACATTCCTGTGGGGTCTTGCTCGTAGAGCAGGTGCAAAATATGTTAATTTTACTCAGAGACACGAGGAAAAAACAGGAACAGAAAAACTGGCGGTTACTCAACACACTGGGAAGGGTTGGGACGCGTGACGACAGGAGGACATCATGCAACGAACTGGCACTTAAGGACAGGCACAAAGACATAATGAGACACAGCTGGAGGGGAAACACAGGTGAGCATGATGACCAATCACAAGACAGACAGAGGGAGAAAGGAACACAGAGGCATGACAGAACCCCCCCTCAAGGGACGGATACCAGACGTACCAATGTCCAAATCCCAAAACTTTAACACAAACAGGGTGGGAGGAGGAGGAGGAGGAGGGTCAAAAACAAAACAAAAATTCAACAAGCCTTGTCCAGCAACCTGAAGGCAGGGCCGGAACCAGGCAGCACCAGAGTGACCACTCTGGTGTTTGAGGAGGCGGGCGCCTGTGGACGCGAACACGGTCACGAGGAGGAGGTGAGTCAGGGTCTGGGGAACCGTGGAGTACCGAGCTAGAGTCGGGGTCAGTATCTGGGAGCGGAGCACTGGAGTGCAAAGTCAGTGAGGACGTCACTGAGGGAGTCGGGAGAGGAGTCATAGGAAGCAGTGGGTACGGGAGTCATAGGAAGCGCTGGGAACGGGAGTCACAGGAAGCGCTGGGAACGGGAGTCATAGGAAGCGCTCGGAACGGGAGTCATAGGAAGCGCTCGGAACGGGAGTCATAGGAAGCGCTGGGAACGGGAGTCATAGGAAGCGCTGGGAACGGGAGTCATAGGAAGCGCTGGGAAAGGGAGTCATAGGAAGCGCTGGGAACGGGAGCCTTGGAAGCGCTGTGAACGGGAGCCTTGGAAGCGCGCATATTGTAATATAGGGCAGGGGTATTAGTTTTATTTTGGACACAGTTTGAGTGGATTAAATGGGACTCTTGAGCCTCGCTGGAAGTGTGCACTATACTGAGTGTCATTTGTCAGTGGAAAAATGTTTAGGGTTTTTCAGGGATGAGTTTACATAGCACGAAGGCCACAAGAGTCTTCTTAAATGTCATAACAGTAGAGGTATATAAATATAGAATGAAATCTTCAGGCCTATTCTTCTTATAATTCTTAATCTAAAAATTTGTATCCAACAGTAGATATTCTTTCCATAGTAATATATAATATATGAGGTACAATAATCCTTCCCCCATTGAATGAGTTTAATAAGTATACCAGAAAATCAGGATTCTAATTAGCACCCCTCTCTGACGTAATTTGCTAAAACTTTTTCAAATTATGTCGGAGGCATAATAAAACGCTTAAAAATTGTGAATTTTTGCCTTTTGTATTTATCCAAAATCCCCCTCAAAGTAAAATAGACATATCAGTGCCATGTTTACATAAAAAGTTAATTATTATCTTCAAGTTTCAAGAAAGCTTCTTTGAGTTCTATTGGGTGAACGACCACTTCATTATTATCTATGTTAATGGTTTGCTCTTGACGCAGGTGAACAAATGTTGGTAATTCTTTAGCCAAAACTAGGAAATTTTCTTCCGGCCAATTACTCCATCAATGCTCGATGGTATTGATGTCTTACAATTCTTCATGATTCTGACTTCTTCGGACTTTGATATGGAGAGACTCCACAACAGAATCATACATAGAAAATTACTCTTTATAATGTTGCAGATCCTTGTAATTCAAATCACAGCAAGCAGCAGCATATTTTGGTAGTTCAATATATCCCAACAAGTTGTCAGTCCAAAGTATGTATTCTTTAAGGTCCTCCTGTGTTAAGTTAGACCAGTATAATTTCCCCTCAATAACGTAGCTATCTACAGAGGACAAAATAGGTAAATTGCCTAAATTTAGAGACATTGACAAGGGCAGTAGTGACCAGATTATGATTAATCAAAGTGTCATCGAAAGAGTTATGTGCTTCAGCTGTACATATGCAATGGAGTTCATTTTTAACAAGTTGGAAGCATTGTCCTGAATAAAAGCCATGACACATTCCATTTTTCTATTGAGATATTCACCTTCATTTTGATAACACTTATATATATATATAAGTGATATATATTATATCTTGATATATTGATGTTTAAAATAATGAACTTTTGATATTACGATTAACCTGTATTCCAATATTCCAATCAACATCTTATCTAACGATGTTAATTCTTATTCAATAACATGTAAACTCCACCTGGTTTCCTGTCTCAGACTGTTTTAGTGCTGAGCTCAGTAGGAGACCTGCCGGCCCCACAGAAGTCTTTACGTAAAGAATTTAGTCTTTCCAAGTCTAGTTTAACTAATAACATCTCCTGAATACACAGTACATTACAGATGTCCAAGAACTGGTACAGAACCACCTGGTTTGATTTGCCTGCATCACTTTGACCAACACGTAGCCCTCTTTCATTATATGACACAGCACTGATTTCATTTATTTCATGTTATGCCACATTTACTGACTTCTGATGTATTCACAGCTAATGTATGTACTCTCATGCAGTACAACGGGTGTTGTCACAGGTGTATTCCCAAGTGTATTCACAGAGCACAGCAGATCCATACCTCCTTCTGCTCCACAGGCCTCACTGCTATTAGCTCTGGGACGAAACAAGCTGAATGTCTTCCATGTCGAGTCAATCTTCTGGAATGTCACTGATTTATATTCCAATTTTTCAATTAGATAATTGTGCCGTGTCAGCATCAAGACTAGGATAGAATCTAGAAGAAAACAAACTCATCAGCTTGTCAATAATCACTTTGGCATTACTCTTAATGCCAGTACCAATCATTACTGTCTTGTTCTTCTCTTTTTCTTTAAGCTTTCTTGCATATGCTTGCAATTGATATGCACCAAATCTGGACTGACATTTTGGACCAATGATTGAGTAATTCTGTCCTGACAATTTTGGAGATAAAGTTCCCCTTACAGTCAGAAATATACAATACACCTTTTCCAAAATCCATCAAGTTCTTCCTGTCAGGTCTATGGGGGTAGAAAATTTGAAAATAATCCATGACAAATTTTTTGAGTTATCACTTTAACACTTAGGATCTGCAGCCGCGGTGGTAACAATTTCATAATATCCCCACTCTTTCATTTAATATCTTGTGGTTAAAAAAACCTCAAATCATAAAAAAAAAATCACATTCAAAATTGTGAAGCTGTTATATTCAATACTGAATTAATTAATAAATGTGTTTTTGATTGATGTAATCATTATCCTATCAGGCTGTGAGACTGTCACATCACGGCACTTTATTATTTTTATTTTTTTCTGAATTCGTGGAAGGTTACATTGAAAGGTCGCCAGTAGCCACATTACCGCAGTCTCAAGCAAGCTAACTAATAGATATACTTGGAATGGTTTTCCAATAAAAGTAAGCCTATACCACCTGGCCCATCGACGTTATCGCTCTCTGTACCACCTCCAGCCTGTGATTTTCCACTAGTCTGGATGCTAGAACATTGCCTGCTCCCCACCAAATAGATCAGGCATCTGTCCAAATTGTTGGTGTGTTACAGCCAGCACCTGGATCCGTAAGATAACTTTGACTCCCTCACACCCAGTAAAATCTGTGTACTCTTGCACGAGTGATTCACCGGCACTACTGTCATCATCAGCCTCCTCGAGCTCAGCCTCTGCTGTTGCTTTTGCTGATAACTGGATTGGACCACCCACACTGCAGCCATTTCCCCCGGAGAACCTGGATGATGATGTGCTCAACCAGGTAAAAGTTGGGTGGTCCTACTTAATGGCGAATGTATCTTTTTTCATTTATTTGTCAATGGAAATTGTGAAATTACAAAACAGCTTTTGACTGTTGCTACTGTAGATACAGGAGATATCAAAACTTTGGCACATACTGTTTTTCTGACTTAATTGTTTTTAATTGACTTAAGCTGGTCTGAGCAAACACAAACTACTCAGCAAAATGTAAAGCAAAGCTTCACTGATGCTGAGCAAGCGCGGACTTGTTCAGAAAATTATTCTGGATGAATTGGGCAGAACAACCAGTATGCATCTTCAAGAATATGTTGTTGAATAATCAATGGATGCTGTTTGTGGAGAGGCACATTGTAGAGGACAAGACACCAAAATACTTAAACTACTTCTCTTCAGTCAGCAACTCACTCCCAACCTGAAGGGAGTCCACCATTTTCTGGCGTCAGATATGAAGGTACTGACTCTCATACCAAGAACACCTAACACAATTCTTTGCTCTGACCCAGTTGTCTAGCCATCACAATGTGGCTATTGCCAAGGCTGCTTAGATCCTTAAGCTTGACTATTTTTCTTGTTTCGACACATCAGCCAACAACCTGCTGCCAAATATATCCCACCCACTGACAGGTGCAATGATAACATGACAGTAACTGTTAATATAACTTCATTTGTCAGGGGTTTTAACGCTTTGATTAATTGTATATTGCCGAAGGGTCCTGACACAATTTTATCACACTATTTATTCATATATGTGTACTCAAATTCTATTTTTATATTTCATTTATATACACTTGAAAACACTTGATAGAAAATTATCAAAAAACAAATTAAATTACATTGTTATATTCATTTTAAATACCATCTAGTTATCTGAAACAATGTAACATTTTCCACACTGCTCATGCATATGCATAACACTAAGGAAATTAATGCTCATCTAATTTGAAACCGAATACTTGTCATTTATTTGGTAACTATCGTAAAAAAGAGCTCATTTCATGGTTGTCTTTGTCAGCCATTAAAAATCCTTCTTGTTTGAAGTGTATGACTGAATATAGTTTTAGTTAAGCAGCTGCTCAGCTGGCCATGTAAAGGCCTTTTTATAGAGGCAGCCTTCTCAACACCAAAGCACAAATGTCTTCTTGAGTGCTTTATCCTAGACGGATAAGGTTACACATGCACATGAAAAAGCGCATGCACAGACGTAGACAAAACCACCCACATGTTTAACCATGTGTGTCTGGTCATGTATTGTGTTCTACAACAAATATTCTGGGGGCAACTCTCTGCCTTATTTTCAGTAGGAAACAAAGCTAAAATATACTTTTCTGTTCAGACATAATGCTTGGTAAGATGGTCTACCTACAAGGTCTACAAATGCATATTGATACAGAACGGGCACCCAAGCACAAGCGCACACACACACACACACACACACACACACACACACACACACACACACACACACACACTATTTGGCATTAGTGGGTATTCCCAGTCATGTTAAGTGAGGGGAGTCTCTGTGTCGCTGATCTCTCTCCTTAGAACTCACAGTAATGCTGCATGTGTTGGTGTGAGAGAGAAGATGAGAGAGACATATGGCTTAGGTTTCACTTGTGTGACTTTCTATGAACAGCGTGGAGGATGTTCTTTGGATTCTCTGTCTCCTTCCTTGACTGACATCAGAGTGCTCCTGTTCAGTCGGTTTTCTGTTGGTTAATTTGTCTGTCTGCCTATCATTTTAACAGTTGCCTTATTGTCAACTTATTTATTTGTCTGTCTGTCTGACTGACCAACACAGAGAGAGGACCACCAAGCATGGCTGCCTTCCCAACCTCCTCCAGTGGCTTAGAGGTGCTCCTTTCAACTCTGCAGGTAGGGCTCTATAGAACAAGTGTGTACATTCTACTGTTTAACTGTTGTTAATAAAATTTTGAGTAGAAACTGAAAATTGTTAAGTTAACTTAGTTCTGTCATGTTGACATTTGCAACATATTCTCCAACTGGTATTCTCAAAACCTCCTTGATTAAGTAGGATGAATTAAATCTCTTTCAGTATCTTAGATTACAGAATGAGTTGACGAGCTCTGTCACGTATTCCTAGCAGATTGCCTATTATATTTGAAATTAAGCATTATCAAAAGCAGTAGTGGGAAGAATATTAGAATACCATTTCAGGTAGAATCAAGCAGTATTAAATAAGGCTTTAGAGTACTTCCAAACAGTTAATTTCCATGTGATAATGGACTATATCTTACACCTGGCACAAAGTAGAGGAGTTTCATTAGTAGTTTCACACGTTGGCAGTTGGTATTTCACCCATTGTCCTATAGGGCTACTTGTGTTTAATTTGAAAATGGGGTAAATTAGGCACATTGTTGACAAATTTTAACCTTGTCGTCACAAAATTTTATGTTTTCCCGGCAAATTAAACTGTGTGCTATTAAAAATACTTAGATGTCCTTAAGCATCATATTGCACATAGACTTTGCTTATGAGTGGTTGAATGCGAAAAACGGGAGATCATACCTAAAACCCCAGGACTAAGCTTTGCACCCCTTTTTGCCCTCAGATTAAACACCTTTTGAATAGCAACTGAATAAGACATACCCTAAAGTGTGGATGTAGAAATATGACTCAGGGTGGCATACTAAATGGGATATTTCATTGCAAACACTCCCAGTTCCTCACAAAATCAGAGATATTATTACAATTGACCAAGGAGTATATCTTAATATCTTTCCAGTAGTTTCCAAAAGACATGAGGAAGGGGGCCACTGAAACAATTCAGTGTGGGAAGGGTTGCTACACCCTTTCAAAGGCCACTCATTCAGTGGACTGGAGTTTGGAAAGTTCCATTGTTTAGAAGATAGCAGAAACATCAATTCTGGTCTCTACCAGAAATCTAAGACGTAGAATGTCAGGTCATCAGTTTGTGATGTTGTGGTGAGATCTGAAAAAAAGCATTTTTCCCAGTTTAAGCAAATACAGTGGTGAAGGGATTTACGTTCCATGCTTTTGTGTCCCTTCTGTCTGAGATATGGGAAAGAAACAGGCATTCAGAACATTCTTGCTTTGAGAAACGGTGCTAATTAACTCTTGCTCTGCCACTCAATATCACAACAATTGTAACCAAACAATTTTAATAATTGCAGATCAGTCTCTGACATCTCGCTGATGAATGTTCGCCCACTGGTGTTTAGATAATGCTTTTGTTTATTTACATTGTAAAGTTTTAATAGGCATTCTTTTGTTATTGCATGACCCAGTTGTAAATCATCCCAACATCACCACAAACTATTAATATTACTATTACAAACAATTATGTTTTCCTGCTCCTGAAACAGCAATCATCCTGGTCGGTCAGTGCTCTGTTCTTTCGTTCGTCGATTAGATAGATAGATAGATAGATCACTTTGCAAATGTGCGATAGTTTACAGACTGTGATTATTAAGATTGGCACTTTTTGTGCACCTCACATGCACCAGGTGTTATACCCGCCCTCTCCAAAGGGGAGGGAAGTGCATTACAAATACACAAAGTGCATTGCAAAAGGTTTAAAAGTTTTACAGCACCATCAGAAACAAGAAAAAAGCTCAGAGAGCATAAACTTCTACCAAGGCAAAACACATGTGGCATATGACAAAAACTACCTCTGGCTAAAAAGTTCATGCATATTGGTTCATCAATTTTGGATTTATTGCCAGAAAGCTCCAAAAGTGCCCTATCTCAAAGTTAAGAAAAACGTTATTATGACTTCACGTTGTTAGCTCATTGTGTAACATCACTAAATTATGATCATATCTAGAATATGACAAATTAGATTTCTGGGTAAAATTACATGTAAATCTGTCGATTATTAGCTTATCCAGTGGTATTTGGCTGTTTAAAATCCACTTTTTTTAATCTTGAATGAGAAAATTCATGAAAGCTGATAAGAATGGATGGAATTGGAATGGATGTTTTGCATGAGACACTGGTTCTTCCTCTTTGGAGTGGATCCGAATAAAAGCGGAGAGACTGGGATTTTGTTATACTTTAACCTTGCCTTTATTGTGGAAAGTACTTGATGGATTTTGAAGTAGTTGGTGCAGTAAGGAAAAAAACAATACAGTTTGAAGTGGATGTAGTTAAAAGAGCAGGGACAGGAATTTAATTTGTACCCGCTGAACATGGTTCGAAAAGATGTTTTGGACCAACTTTGTGAATTACACATGAACTATTTGATGGATTATCCTGAACCTGGATGAAAGGATAGGTCATGTGTCACAAAAGAAATCAGCAAACTGTGCAGCTTGAGATAATGTTTTTATTAGATAATTGTTAAATGAATAATGATACAAATGTCATTCTACATTCTAGAGGTAGTGTTTCTGGACTAATCATGGTTGATTAGTCATCTTAGGAGTGTCAAACTATCCTAGGACTGTTGCCCTTAAATTATTATGACCTATGTTTTCACTCCCATGCATTTGTCTGTTTGTTTGTCTGTATGTTTGTCTTTCTTTATGAGCAGGATTACAGTAAAACTACAGGACAGATTTGCAAAAAATGTTACCTACAGGGTAGGTTATTGGCATATCCTAGAGGTGAATACATGTCGGTGATGTTACGTGTTCCTCAACCGTTGAGATAAACTAATAAGCCGTTTGGAGTAGTAACATCAAAATCAATTTCAAACTGTCATCACAATGTTTCTATTGCTGCCTTTGTTGCTTTGATTCATTTGATGTTCCTCTGGGGGTGGAGCTGGGGGCTTAGTGGGCTGAAGAGAAGCACTCAAGTGGAAGGTGCAGGAGACAGAGTATTTGGGAGATACTCGGTTTGCACTGTCTTAGTGCTTTTTCTAGTTATTATAGATAGATAGATCACTTGCAGATGTGCGATAGTGTAATAGTATTCCAGTTGCACATGTGCAATAGATGTGCAATAGCAGTCCAGGTGCACATGTGCACTAGTAATAATAATACTTATTATTGCCGTTGATTTTTTTTAACAGTGGTTGATATAGATTCAGGAATTGTTACATAAGTTTTTTTTATACAAGACATGCTAATGTTTTTTCTAAAAACTGTTTTTATAAGTTATGCATAAACTACTGAATGGATGGCCATTGGAAGTGTTGTAATAGGAATAACTCTTACTGGAATTGTATTAAGTGAAACTTTTGTCAAAGATTGCCATGGCAATAGGTGATCTGGCTTGGAAAAGAATCTCGCAGCAAAACAGGATATTCTGACTCACATGGAGCAACTGTTTCACCTACAAGAAATGTTATGGACGGATCCAAGTCCTAGGTGTACAGTATTTTCTCACGGTGAATACATTTAAATACAGTGGAGTATAAATATTAATTTAACTAACTATAAATTCCTCTGTAGTTTCCATAAGGTACCCTGTGGAGGGAATACTCAGATTTGGGAGAGGTCTTTGAATGGTCTTTTAATAAATGCTATTGTACATCTCTGAAGGCAGAGTGTCTGTCTTTCTCTCTCCCACCCCTCTCTCTCTCACTCCCACCTCGCTCTTGCTCTTTCTCTCTATGTCTCAAACTAACCAGTCATGGCGGAAGGCAGCTCACCATGATCCAGGGTTTAACTATAAAGTTTCTGCCTATTAAAAAGCAGTTTTATTCACCACTGAATAGTTAGGTCTCCTAATTTTGTTGTATCCTATACAATGACAATACATTTTCTTATGCCTTGTGTCTTTGTAAAACAAAGTATTGTCTAGACAGTCAGCTCATTTCAGAGTCATCAAGTCCCATTTGTTGGGATTCGGTGCTATTTAAATAAAAGTTGAACTGACTGTGTACTGTTTTGTCTTCTTTCTGTCTCTTCAGAATGCAGGGGATATAGAGAGCACCTTAAATATTCTCCATGTCCTTGATGAACTCCTGTCTGGTGGTAAGCTGAGATTAGCTCTTAATTAACCGTTTTGCATTAATGTTACTATGCTAATATTATGTGAAATATCAATTATTGTATCCAAATAAATTCTACGTCTGTCAGGTAATTAAAAAATGTAATTATTTGCATACTATGTAATAAATTAATCAAAATGAATCCTCCATAAATTATTAAAAAAAACATTTAGATTCAAATAGATTATGGTATATAGGTATGCATCCATTAATGGATAGCGTACTCGCCATATATTGTCATCTGCAAAGAAATTTTAAGAGATGCCATGTTTCCTTAAAATCAACCCTAAGGCGAGCAAATACAATGAAAAAAGGATTAGCCCAAGAATGGAACCTTGGGGGACTCCACATGGAAAGGGGCAATGGAGGACACAGTCGCCTAGGCTAACAGAAAAGCTTCTCCCTGACAGATAAGACATGAACCACTGTAAGGCTGTGCCTCTGATACCCACACAGTGCTCCAGGCTATAGACGATAATGCTGTGGTTCACTGCAAAGTAGCTGTTAGATCTAAAATCATTAAAGCTGCGAATTCACCAGAGTCTGTGGTTAATAAAAGATCATAAAAAAATCTTAAAAGTGCAGATTCTGTTTTGTGCAGGGCTTTAAAACCCAATTGGAAGACCTCAAGAATGCCAAGTTCGCTTAAAAAAGACTGTAATTGAACGAATACAGTCTTTCCTAAAACTTTGGACATGAATGCGAGTTTAGAGATCGGCCTAATGTTTGAAAGAACAGTTTTTTAATTAGTGGTTGTAACGCTGCTTGTTTATAGCAGGATGGTACAACACCTGAAGCAAGACTGCTGTTTATAATGATTTGGATGTTAGGTCCAATAGCTTCCCAGACCTCCTTAAAAATGCGTGGTTGGACAACATCTGTGGGACAGCCTGCAGGTTTAAGTTTTGTAGTAATTTCCGTTAAACAAGAAAGAGACACAGACTCGAACTGATCAAAGACAGCGGAGCATGTGATGGAGACAGTTGGGTCAATTGAAGGCAGGGAGATGTTATTCCTGACTGTGGCAATCATGTCAACAAAAAAGTGCAGAACGTTTTTACAAGCCTCAGTGGACGCCTCCAGACAAACAGACTGGGGGTTAAGGATAGAATTAATTGTTTTAAAAAGAACACGAGGTTTGTGACGATTATTTGAAATAATATCAGAGAAATAATTGGTCTTAGTAGATTTAACAGTCCTCTGATATCTTCTCCAGCTTTCTTTCATCATATGATAAGACACCTGTAGCTTATCCTTCTTCCTCTCCTGCACATTACACAATGTCCACAGCAGTTATAAACAAAAATACGCAATGTCAACAGCAGTTAAACACAAAAATTACATGCTTTTATCAGCAGTTATAAACACAAACATTACAAACTGTCATCAGCAGTTAGAAATGCGTGGGAAACTTGAGTCATACTATTGACGAATTGCTTTGTTAGACATAAAATTCATAAGTAAATCAAAAACCATCCAAAACATGGTTTCCTCGTGTTGTTTCTAGATTTAAACTTTACCGAAGACAAGTTTTGCTTGATGTTCTCCATGCCTCAAGGTCAACTACTAACTGAGACTAACTGTGAGACACAATTAGACAACTACTAACTATTATTGAATTGTGCTGTCACTTGAAAAACAACCTCCAATATGAAAAATTAAAATGAAAAATGACAGAGGCTGACATAGAAACACAGATGGTAGATCAAATGTTTTTAAATTTCATTGCTACACTGGCTTTTCACTAAGACATCTTGAAAGCATTACTTATGAAATCATATCAAATTAGCTATCCTGACCTGTACCCTACACTCATATACTTGACACTTGATGTAACTGAGCCCGACTTGAACCTGAACATAATTTTAAATATTTGTCTGAACCCAGCCCAGCCTGTCGGGTTACGTTGTGTAGCCAAACTCTGCAGTAAAGCAGTAATGGCACCTGTTAGAAGGTGGTATTTATCAGGCAGTAAGTGATCATTTTTGGGCCGAATCTTGATGGTTAGACAACTGGATCAGCAGATCCTAACAACCACAGGACATGTTGGGTGTTACCCATCATCAGCGGTTAGTTCCTATCACAGAGGTGTATGGAATGTAAACTCATTTATACACACGGGTAGCAAGGGCTAGGCCATGTTGTCAGATCTCACTGAACAGCTACTTTAATACAAAGCAATTTGGCATAGGTTTTTACGTCGGATGCCCTTACTGACACAACTCTTCAATTTATCCGGGCTTGGGACCAACACAAGATGTGACTGGGTTGGCTTGGAACACGACTTACCTTACGTAAGGGTCCACACTGGATTTCTCCCCTTTGACTGGGATTCAGTGGTGTAACTCACAGCTATCCAGCTATACAAATTGCTGAAAAAGATAATGCTGGATCCGATGGAATGGTGTCACAGAACACAGAGTTAATCACAGACCTGTTTTGATTACAAATGGCACTCACATTATATTATTCAGTTGGTTTTAATGTTCTGGTTGATCGGTTCATATATAAAACAGTTTTAGCCTAGGTTCAGCATTTTTAGTTTCGTATAACAATGTCCGTGTCTGTTTGTAGAAAAACACCTGTATCCACTTAGCTCCTGTGTTGTTTCTGTCTAGGCACTGATCGTCGTATCCATCATATGATCAGTAAAGGTGGCAGCGAGGCTTTGCTGACTGCACTGGTAAACACCTGCCACAGTTTCCGTCCCAACTATACCATCCTGCTTCCACTGCTGCACCTGCTGGCTAAAGTTGGACACAGAGGTGAGGAGGTATGAAAAGATGAATGAAACCTAACTGTCTATCACCAGGGGGACAATACAGCTAAATTATATCATAGCTGAAAGTTAAAAACCATGAACCCATTCCGAAGGACTGTCACAAAACGTATTAAAGCTAGATTGTCTTGACCTATTATTCTGCATTGATTTAGCATGGGTTTTACCTCGGCTGGCCCCAGATCACATATATGAGGATATTATAAATCTATGCGTAGAAAAATTTATTACATGATATGTATTTAACTGATTCTCTCTTCATTTTTATATCATGCATCTACAATTTTTTTTTAACCGTAGACACCCGCTTGAACAATTGGGTTCAAGTCCCTGCCTGGATCTTAGCAGCTTCCAACCATGTGTTTGCACTCTCAATTCAAAAGCTAACTGGTGGCTTACTTTGTGGTTATAATGAAGGGCCGTATTGCTAGTGTTGGACCGTATTGCCACCTCCCTTTAGTGGCTCCCTAATTCTGAGTATGAACAGAGATTTATGGATTGAGCACACTGCAAAACCATGTCAGCCCATCTTGATTGCGTCACAGTGACCTTGCCAGCTTTGGCTTCTGCATCTCTCCGGTAGCCACTGCTATTTGACCTACCTGCTCGAAAAAAAAAGCCTCTTCCATGTCTTCACGGGCACTGTCAGCTGCCAAATTAATATTTGCTTGGAGGTGTTTAAGAAAATGAGCAGGTGTGGGCAGCCTGTTGTGTTTGTGATGTGTCGTTTGTTGTCAAACCTGTGCATGGCTTCTCCCCTGCATTGAGAAGGGAATGTTTGCTGGATTGAAACGCAGAAGTGACTTTGTCCCATAACCGCCTTACGCACCTGGTTGTGGCACCAGCAGCAGTGTACTTCGCTCAGGGATTTATGGTAGCTGCTTAGGATATGTTGAAGGAACAGTGTCCCTCAAATCTGAAAGCAAGAGGGCGTTTGAGCCTGTCCTTATGTGCAAAGATTAATTGGGTTTGGTTTGGTGTCATAGACTGCGTGACTCAGAAATCTGACACTGTAGAAGTTCAAACGTCACAAATCTGACTAGATAATCTTCCTTTGCTTTGTGTTTTCCCACCTTGTCCAGGCTGCTTGCTGGCTCAGGCCCATCATGTTGCCGACCTACACTTCCTCTGCAACACTGTGCCTCCTAAAGGAGTGTTGTTGAAAACTTCAAACACATCAAACCCAAGCTTCTTCACAGCTTTGAGAAAGAAAGACAGAGATAGACCACCATTCATACTCACATTAACTCCTATGGTCACTTTTGGTTTCAGGGTCACCAATTCACCTAGATTAGATTGCATGTTTTTTTTGGACTGTGGGAGGAACCCAGAGATCCCTGAGAAAACCCATGGGGAGAACATGCAAACTGTTGGAGGTGGATTTGATCCTGCTACCTTCTTGCTGTGAGGCATTAGCGCTAACTACTACGCCACATTTGATTACTCTGTCCTATTCATAAACATGTGGTTATGATTTCCTGCAGACCACACTATAGGGAAAAAGGCAGAGGACGTGGGGGCTGTGCTGCTAACTCTGGATCTGCTCAAACAAAACATCAAGCATGCCAGGAGGGCTGCAGCCTGTCTATGGGTCATCCAAGTCCTCTCGTCATCAGGTAGCAATACACACACACACACAAAGAAACACTCAAACACAAAGACAAACATACTCCCTTGAAAGAGGAGAGCACACACTGATTACCATTGATTACCCACTCAGCGAGTGGGTAAATAAATGCTATTAATTGATCTATTTGATGTCCTATTTAGCATTTACTGTCTCATTATAATGTTATGTTGGTGTGTTGATGCTTGAAAATGGTTATAGCAGGTAGAAGGACTGTCTCCTAATCAGAAGATGGAAGGTAAACGGTTCAAGCCCCAGCACGTCTACATGTTATAGGGTCCTTGAGCAAGACCCTGGACCCAATATGCTCCCCTGGCGCTCAAAAAGGGAGGGCCCATTTCTCCCAAAGGGATTTCTCAAATACACAGTAATCTAGGTTGTACTATGTATGGCTTTATCCGAATAATGAAGTATCAATTATGATGAGGCAGGACAAAATTGTGATGGGATACTAGGATGTCAACTTATTTCTTGTATCTATCTAAATTATCAAATATTATTTTTAACTAGACCTGTGCTGTCGTCGCCAACAGCAAGGGTATATAGCCCAAAAATTTCGCAATCGCTTTGTTGTAGAAGCTATCCCCCTGATTGAAGCCCTCAAATTCGATTTGAGTTATTTCAATAGTATTTTTAATTTAAAAAAACGTTCCACGAAATGAGTAAAATATTATCTATTAGATTAAAATATGGGTAAAATATGATACAAACAAGGTTGATCTCAAGTCGATTCATATACTCAAAATTTGGACTGAATCAGATCAATGGAAAAAATTATGGCCCTCAACCTGGATCCCAAAATCGATCCAGTTCTTCCGCGTACCAAGGTCTACGGGGTATAAAGTTTGAAAATGATCCATGAAATGATTTTCAAGGTTTGTCTGGAAATAGTGTTTAAGGTAAAAAAGAAAAATAACCCTAGTGAGTAAAATATTAACTATTCAATTAAAACAAAAGTATACAAGATCGATCTTCTTGAGTCAATTCATATACACCAAATTTGGGTGAAATAGGACCAACGGTTGTGAAATGATGTCCAAAAACTTTAGAAGAAGAAGAAGAAATGCTTTATTGAACACGTATGTAATACACATTACAACATAGTGAAATTGTTTCTCTGCATTTGACCCATCCCTGAGGGAGCAGTGGGAAGTCCCTTTGGGTCTTGCTCAAGGACCCTACGACCTTCCGATCTTCTGATAGGGAGACGGCCGCTCTTCCCACTGGGATATAAAGCTCCCCCTAGTGTTGGAAATACACAATCAACCTTACCTAAAATGACTCCAGTTCTTCCTTGCATGAAGGCCTATATGGGTATCAAATTTGAGACAATGATGATGAACAGTTTTTACAGTTTTGTGCTAACACAAATGCGTACACAGCGGAGGTGATGATGATTCCATTACATCGGCTACTTTTTATTAAAAAAAGATTAAAACTAGACCTATGCTGTCATCTTGTCAATTCATCCGACCATGATTAGGAAGGTATGTCTGAGAAAATAAGGTTTTAGTAAAAAGCTGCCCATTGTGAGTAAAATATGAACTATAAGGGTAAAACAAGACCATATAGGTATAGGCATTTGGACAAAATTCAGCCCACAGGTGGGTATGTTTGAATAAAAAGTGTTTCGTAAAAAGTTCCCCTTGTGTGTAAAATATGAAACATTTGAGTAAAACACAATTTATAAAAGATGTATCTTCTGCACCAAATTTGGACTAGATGGGACCAACAGTTGAAAATTAATAATCCGAAAACTTTCAGAGATAAAGTTCTGCTACATTACAACCTCTACGACACAGGTACTGTCGTAACTATACAAAGGACCTTTCCCAAAATCAACCCAGTTATCTCTCTCACTATGGTCAATTCAGGTGTAAAATTTTAAAAAATATCCATGAAATAATCTTTGAGTAATGTTCGAAAAACAGTATTTTTCATTTAAAAAAAAAAAGCTGCCCCTATTGAGTAAAATATAAACTACTAGAGTAAAATGCAGTATGTACAATATCATTCTCCTCAAGTTAATTCTAATAGACCAAATTTAAAATAAAACCTATTAGAGTAAATCATAATGTATAAAAGATAGGGCTACTCGAATCGATTCTATATGCACTTAATTCGGCCAAATGTTGAAAAGTTATGGCCTGACAATTTTGCAGATAAAGCTCCTCCTACTGTTAGAAATATACAATCGAACTTTCCCCAAAACGCTCCTGTTTTTCTTAGCACTAAGGTCTAAGTGGGTGTAGAATTAGAAAATAATCTAAGTAACATAATCGAAGGACCTACGTCGACGGCCATTACCAATAGCCGTCGACGGCAATTGGTAATTATACTCCGACTTTTTGGAGATATAAATATATAGTGACAGTGCGTAACATTAATTTGCATCTATCGGTGTAGTTCCAGATTGTTATTTTACGTTACATCTCACCCCTCCCTGTAGGTGAGGGAATCTTTCAACTTTTCTCAAATTAATTTTTTCGTCTAAATTCTTTCTTTATAATTGTTTCTTGCTAACGGTTACAGATATCACTTCTTTATTGTTTGCAAGTCATCTATGTTTTCAAGGACCTCAGAAGCTCTGTCAGAGATACTTTATCTTTTTTCCTCCTTACAGTTTCTACAGCAAACCTTATAGGAGAAAGCAATGGACTGGATATCATCTACCACCTTATTCCCCAGTATACCACCAAAAATCTGCTCACGATCAAGTATGTATGCCCAGGGTTTCTGCTTTTGTCACAACACCTAAAGCTCTCTGTTCCGTCTAGTATATACAGCAAAAGGGCCATTGCTAGTTTAAGATCAACCGTGATTATTATTTTTATACAGGTTTTATAAACAGCTAATATATTCTTTGTTCAGGTCTAGCTCATGGTGGGGCTTTGTCTAAAATCAATTACAAACTTTTAATTAAAACTTTTATTTTTCTTCTGGAGCCCCTCCTAAAAAATTTCAAGGCTGACAATAATTCTTACATTAATTGAAGAATCTGCATTAAATATTCTTAAATAATGTACTTTATTCTGATCGCAATAATGTCTACCTTGGGTACTGCCTTTGCAGGGGTTAATGATTTTGGATTATTCCCTCAGCTTTGAATCCCAGTCAGCATTTCCTCCTACAAAGTTTTGGATGACAGAAAATCCTTCCTTTGTTTCAGTGCGCACCCTGCAAAACATTTCCCTTTTCATATTGGTCTATACACAAAGTTAAGACTACTACCTGTGCTTTTAAGTCTCGTTACTCAGATGCTACTCAAAATGTAATCACCTCTTCCTCATTTTGCTGGTTGTCTCTCTACATAATTTCAGATATTTTGCGTACTAAATAACACAGACAAACATTGATGACAAGAACCTCCTTGGCAGAGGCAATGCACTTGATTTAAATTTAGCCAAAAAAAAACATGGCTATATTTAGGAATAGATAAGTGACATTGGGTTTCACATAGGACTGTGATTTCAAGGCTGAAAGTTATGTGTTTATGACACGCCACTTAACCCTAACTAACCACCACCATCTTGAGACATATTTGCCTTGTAAACTATGATGGGTTGTCGAATTGTTCTTTTCATTTCATTTTGATTCCAATGGCTTTAGATTGGAGGTAAATTAAAGCTGTATATTAAGTCATTGTATCTCCACACACTACCTTCTATTTGTGGTTGGGGGATCTTGTAAAATGGGAATAGTTAATAGAATAGATTGGGAAAAAAATGTATTAATCCCCAGGGGAAATCAAATGCACTTCGAATGAGACAATGTGTAAAAACTCCAAATTAATTTCTCCCTTTGTCATTCATTTTGGTATTAATGTTACCCAAATTATGTCACAGTGTTGGGTCATGATGCATATGTCCTGTGCTGCAAAATTGCAAAAGACAACAATTTATACGGCAGACTGCAGTTAACTCTGCTAATATGCTATATACATAATATATAATAATAATAATAATAATAATACATTTAATTTATAATGCACTTTACATTTGGATCAAATCTAAAAGTGCTACAAAGTAAAAGCAAATAAAAGCATCAATAAAATAACAATAAAAACTATATAAAAACCTGACCAAAAAGAAGCAATGTTAATTAAAGTTATAGGTTCTGCTAAAAAGGAAAGTTTTAAGTCCTTTCTTAAATGTGTAAGTCGTCTGTGGAGCCCTCAGATGGTCTGGGAGGGCATTCCACAGACGTAGACGTAGATAGCCAAGTGGAGATTGGTAATCCTGATGCTCTCGGCATACTGCTCTGGTACACTAGAAGATGTTGACTATTTGAGCCAAATGCCATCAGTTTTGACGCTGACAGATGGGAGTAGGATATATGATCCACAACAAGGAGGAGAAGGTTGGGGGATTATGAGATGAGATAGAGGGTGTCCATGAGCTCAGTAGAAATAATGATGTGTTGAGACACTTAGAATAGGCTCAAACACAGCATTGATCATGTTTGCATCAAAGTTGTAATACTGTCATGCAGTCAGTGCATACAGATGATAAAGATTGAATAGATCTAGTTTTAACAAAGCAGAGGGTCCATTATACATACATATATATATATATATATATATATATATATATATCTCATATATATATATATATATATATATCTCATATATATATATATATATATATATCTCATATATATATCTCATCTATCTATCTCATCTATCTCATCTCATAATCCCCCAACCTTCTCCTCCTTGTTGTGGATCATATATCCTACTCCCATCTGTCACCGTCAAAACTGATGGCATTTGGCTCAAATAGTCAACATCTTCTAGTGTACCAGAGCAGTATGCCAAGAGCATCAGGATTACCACTCTCCACTTGGCTCATACGCATTCCGCTATCAGCCACTCGTAAACATGAAACTCCCTGATGGTGTGAGTCAGTCAGATGCTGTGATATGACACATTTATGGTCCTCAGTGCGAGTTTTCTATTTCACTTTCAGGCAGAAGCCAGCTGTTCAAATACAATTAGACGGACTAGGGTTTCAGATTGACTTGCCAGCTGCTACTTAATTCGATAGAATTGGCTGCTGCAAATTCTTGTGAATTTCTTGGGACGAGATATTTTCTTTTACTTACTAAGACCTCTGAGATGAAGTCAAATTTCATCTGTGACAGTGATTTATCAAATTATAGCTGTGGCATGGTGATCAGATATGCTGGTTGGCTGCTGTCCACACACTAGAAGCTGTCGTCAGTCTGGCTTTCCATAACTTTACAGCTAAAACTATCTATCTATTCTCAACTGTCAATTGGCTTTTGACACTGAAAATGTGAACTATTTTCACTTAAAGCATTTCTGGTTCGTTTGCATTTATATTAACAGTCAATAATATGTAGATTAATAAAAGCATATGTTTTTCCTTGTGATTCTTGATTTTGTTAGCAATTTTTTTGTGACCTTTTTTTTCTTCAAAATGCTCTTCCCCACAAACTTTAAACAGTCAAAAAGCAAGCAGGCATTCATTTTCTGTAACTGCTTTTTATATTGATTCAATATATTTTATATCTTAGGAACGATCTATATGTCTTAATCTTTCTCTGCACCACCATGTGGAACAAGAGTTGCATAATGTATGTGAAAGTTCATAGTTAAAGAATTTTTAACAGACCTTTAAACATCACCCACTTTAGATCAGTAACGCTGGTCTTTGTTGATTCATGATCCAGTGTGTTGTCTATGTGCGATAACAATTTTTTTTAAATTTAATGAATTCATTGCCAGATTAATTTATTCATCGAGTGAATTGAAATTCGCACTAAAACTACTGGTTTAAGATTATTAGAGGTCGCGGGCAGTGGGTTGTGTAGTCCTGTGAGACTTTTTTTCAGATCACATGTGTTGATGAATGACATGTCTAGTGTACAGATACTTGAGAGAAAGCTTAAAATAAGCAATTACACTTAAGGATTATTTCACACTGATTTTGTTCAGTTTAGACCTTTGGACTTTTCCATTGGATTTTGAACAAAGGAAGGAGAATAGAGGAGATTGTCAGTCTGTGTCATCAGTCGATAGCAAGGGCATATCCCTGAAAAGTCCCTAATCCCCTGCGTTGCACCCCCTGATTGAACTCCTCAAATTAAATGCAAAGTTATGTCAACAGTATTTTTATTTTTTCAGCTATTAAGGCTAAGCACAATGTATGATGTGCAGATCTCTTCAAGTCAACTCAAATGCAGCAAAATCTGATGGACGATTAGTAAACTATGTCTGGAAAAACTGTTTTGTAAAAGCTCCCCCTAGTGAGTAAAATATGAACTATTTGAGTAAAACTCTATATGTACAAGATAGATTTCCTCTACTTGATCCTTGAAAAGGATCCATGACAGAGTTTTTGAGTTATCAACCGAAGGATCGGCTGCAACGTGGATACGGTGAGGGACGTTGGTGACAAAGATGATTCCATAATATCCCCGACTTTTCAGGGATATAATGAGAGATGAGAGCCCTGGTCAAAACAAACAAAAGCGGGAGAACACTCATATCTGAGCCTCTCCCCTAACATAGATTCCCACACTTACCTAAATGGAACCAAAACTGAGAACAAGACTGCCAGTAACACCCAACACAACTTGACACTTAATTCAAAGAACAGTGTCAAGGAGGACAAATTCTTCTCCTACAGGAGGATGAGATAGTTTGCAGCTCTGGTCCCTCAACCTTTAGACTGTGTAGATGTGTACTTCCAGCCATTCAAAACTGAGTGAGGAGGGGAGTGAGCCGACACATGAATGAAACAGAAGAAAATATAACTTGCTATACACTTCCAATCGTGTTGTCATAACCATTTTATGTTAATTATATCCCCGAAAAGTCAGAGAAACTATAGAAACGTCATTGTTGCCGTCCAGGGAGAACTGGATTGATTTTGGTAAAACTCAAGTACAGTACTGTACTTTTGACATTCAGGAGAGCATTTTTAAGAAAAACAAAAACATTGTTTTTGGAATAAAACCTCACCGTTTGTCTAATTCAGTCTTAATTTATACATACACTCTAGGAAATGTATCTTGTTATATTTCGCTCTAATAGTTCATATTTTACTCCGTAAGGTGAACTTTTTGTGAAAAACACAGTTTTTCAGACACAACTTCACATTTAATTTGAGGATTTCATTAAGGGGGATTGCTTGTATTACACAGGGGTTTAGTGGCTTTTCAACGATACACCCTTGTTGTTGGGTACGGCAGCGTGGGCCTAGTTTCAGCGACTTTCTCATGCAAGAAAGGTCTATAACTACAAGAAAAACCTAAAATTTAACTCATCTTTGACCGAAGTTGAACATGTTCAGAGTTGATCCAATAATATACTATACAGTGATGACTAATATACAATGTTGAAGTGATAGCAAAAACAAAAGAAAACGCATATATAAACCAATATGATAAACTCAACGTGGTATTAACATTCATCTAGAATAGTCATAGTAGTGCATCATGCTTAAGACTTGTATAATTAAAAATGACTGAGACAATATATTCTCCCTGTTTTGTTTCCAGGGCAGCCATTCATGCCTTTACTTCTCTGCTGCGCACAAGTAAGTCTTTCTTTATCCTAGTCATTTACCAGCTTGTTTTTTGAACTAAATATGTATCACCACATAATCTTCATCATTACTACACAAGGCCTGCTGAAAATACTTAAATTTGTCGGTAGAAATGGGAAAGAAAAATACTGACATTTTCTTCAGGTGGTGGCAGAAGTGGATAAGTATTCAGATTCTTTACTTGTGTAAAAGTACTAACATAACACCATGGAAATGCTACACTACAAGTAAAAGCCCTGCATTCAAATCTGTACTAAAGTGAAAGTATATTAGTATTATCAGCATAATGTACTTTCAGTTTTGAAGTAAAAGTACTTGTACTGTGCAGTACAATGGCCCCGCTCTGTGTGTTATTACAGGAGGAGTTTGATCTCACCATAGCCTGTTTATAGCATCACTAACAGGGAGAACCACACATCTTAAAAGTCAGCTTTCATAAACTCAGCCTAGGGCTGGGCGATTAATCATAAGATGATCACATTCTTATTTCAGATGTATATGTAATCTCATTTTTGAAGTACAACGATACTGCAATATTTTAATTCACAACCTAAGCGGCAGTGAAGTGGCTAGTGAGTGGTGCTCTAACTTGCTCTTACAACAATAGCCCTTTAAGAGGGTGGCCTTGGGGTATGTGTAGCTGTGACGGGGGTTCTGGGAGTTGTTGTGTGCTGTTTCATGCATAGCGCTTTAGAACGTCCTGCAGAGTCTCGGTCCGGTTTGAAGTGCATTTCTGTTTATTTTTGAAAAGCCAAAAAATAAATAACCTGTTCTCTTCTACAGAGTTGGCCTGGGCGCTAGCTCACTTAGTTTAGCCAGATACAAGCAAACTAGTGTAATATGGCTAAGTAGCTGACTGCTAAAAACTTACATCACGTAGCACAGACAGACACAGGGGTGGTAGTTTCTTATCACTCCTAAACTACTTCTTAAGGTCACTTAACTTAAATCTTTTGTCTTTCAAACACATAATTTCTATGTTCTTTTATGAATGGTCCTCATCTCTCTCTCTCTTGGAAGAGATGTGCAGTAGAGCCGGGTTGTACACAGACAGTGCATGGTGTTTTTTAAATTATTAAAGCATGGTTAAATCAGAATTGCAAAATCATGGAGAGAATGGGGATCTCAATTTAAAGTAAAAAAATTAATTAATTAATTTTGTTTCCAATTTGTTGAGATGGTTCTTAAATAGCTAAATTATATTGAGAATTCAAAGACTTTTCTTAACCCCTAAAGAAACGATAAATCAACACATAGCACATCATTTAATGAAAAAAGTAAAAGTTCTTCAAAGTTCTAGTAACTGTACTTAATTACTGTCGACCACTGGTGGAATGTTGTAGCGTGGGCCAAGGAAGCACCTATTAAATCCTGGAAAGGATTCGATTCAGATTTCAATGAGTCTTCAGACAGAATTAATTAATAACCCAACATATCTGTGATAAAGTATTTTCCAACAATACAGTAATCATTTTCTTTCAACCCTCTGCAAATAGTGGAAGAAAGTATTTCAACTACAAGTCACGATTTTCTGTCACACTCATGGCGTTGTATGCAAGTGCTTAAACCCGGGGGAAATTGTCGGAAGCGGTTTCCCAACAGTCTGACCTTAGAGATGCCAGGGACATGGGTTGAAACACGGCGAGACATGTTTCACCCATGTCTCGATGGGTGAAACACTGATTTTAGAGAAGTATGAGCAGACCTGATGAAACCCAACCCCTTTTGCAACCACACAACAGGGAAACGCATCTACACATAACTTTGTCCAGGGTGCGCAGAGTGGTTGAAAACATGTTTGGCATTTTCGCCACAGATTCAGAGTATTTAGAACGACAATTCTTTTTGTACATCACAAGGTTGTCAAATTAATATTTGCGTGCCAATGACTACACAACTTCCTGCAAGACAGATCCGATTGACTATGTGGAAACAGAAGACGCAAATCATCAGGTGATTGAAGGTCTATGGAGGAGAGAGGGCGTACTACAGCCCGCATCTGAGGAGATTGCAAGAAACCCTTGTCTAGAAAAAAATACACGAGACAGGCTTTGTGAGTTGTTTATGTCCACTAAAAGCGGTGTGTCATGGCATGATAACATGGTATAGCTAATTGACCTAGACAGTTTTAATTTCTGTGCCCGTATAAAATCTTTCTTCACATTCACAATATATGATGCCAGAAATAAAACTTCAAAAAGTAATCTCTTCAAGTTATTATGGAAATTTTAAAGAATACTCAAGGCTCTCAGATTATCCAATGAGGGTGACCTGCATGCCTATTAAATCATCTCTTGTTGCTTTAAAACTTTGCAGGCAATGATGTAAATTATTAAATTATGTAACGAAACTTCAACTGTTATCCTACTCAATGATTTTCAAATTGATTTCATTTCAGTTTCATTACAGACGTGACAAATTATAGACATGTTAAAATGTCACATTGTGAAAGAGTCTTTATTATGTATGAATTATGGGCTGAAAAATGTCTGGTTTTTTTGGCATTTGACAGATTTTTGGCATAATGGGAAAAACAGACATATATTTTTGTATATACACTTTTATACACGTTGAATTTGCTAAATGTAATATGTAACATATGGACTGTGCAGCTTATTTTGTGAGGATTTACAGCCATTAGACTTCTTTTTTACTGGCTCACTGTTTTTAAATATGTAAACATTGGCTCTTCAGGTAGCCATGTTGACCCAGTGGCAGACATTTAAAAGCTATGTAGATCTTGAGATTTTCCCATTTGTCTTATGGCTATATAGAGGCAGCATGATGAAATGATTAACTGTTGACTAAACGTTTGAAATAGCTTCATAGTGTAATTCCGAAACAATGCAAAAGTGTGAAATGCTTCAGTGAGGACAAAGAATTAGAATTGATTTTAATTTAGTTTTATTTAGAAATAAAAATGCAAAAATTCACAACTTGCAAATCAGAAACACTAATTTAAATAAAAGATTTACAAACTGCTTTAAAAATAAATTGTTTAAATTAAGCATGCAAACCTTCACAAACATTGAAAATATTACAAATACGATACAGTGCAAAACTTAAAAAGGAAATTCTTATTGCAGAATGCTTGTACAGGTTTATATACATAATGTAATTAAATCAGCTGGAAACAGCAATATTAAACTTGAGGCCACAAAAGATATATTATGGTGCTTAAACCCTGAGGTAGCATAGTTATTTATTGCTTTCCTTTGCGACGGTGCGTTAAGAAACGTGGATACGGTGGGCGTAAGAAATAGATGTGCGAAGGTGAACTTTGGGCCGGTTGGATCTGAACACTGTACTGGATGATGCTCGGATATGGTGGAACTTGCACTGGCAATGCACCATTGAGGTCAAGTGGACCCTCACCTGGTTATGGTTCAAGAAATGGCATCCCCCCATGAAGACCCATTGCATGTTCTGCAGCAATGGGTCTTCATGGGGGGGCAGCAGCGTCCTCATTGGACTCATTGTTCTGACCGCAGGCCCTCATAAATAACAGCCAGGTCCGTCCATGTGTTGGTATTTTGTTTTTTTCAGAAACAAATATTGAAAAACAAAAAACGAGTTGTAATTAGATTTTTTTTGTCAAAGATCAAAAATGGAAAGCAAGGAGTATTCCTCTTTCACCAGCAAAGACGAATTATAGAAAATAAAAAAATGGTTTAATTTTCGTTTGCTAATGTGAAAATGAAAAACCTAAATAACAAGTGCATTATAAATTAAATGTATTATTATTATTATTAAGGATACAAAAACGAAAAAAGGGCGTTTTTTTTCGATTTATAAAACTGTTTATTGTAATTCACTCGACACCAATGAGGACGCTGCAGCAACGAATGGATGTGGAGAATGGATGAGGAGCAGTATGTCGTTTTTAGAAAAAGCAAAGGAGTGTGCCTGTTTGTGGACATAACTGCAGAAAAGCTCAGTCGCATATTTAGGGCCCGAGCACTAACAGTGCAAGGCACCTATTGAAACTTTTCCGTTTTTTGTTTTTTTTATTAGGACCCGAACACTAACAGTGCGAGGACCCTATTGAAATGCAACAAGTTCTCATTATTTCTCTTTTTCAGGCAAAACAATCGCCGATTTGGCGGCTTTCCCAACCCAAAACCTAAGGAAAATTTGCTGCTTTAGCTGAAATTTTATTTTGTGGGTGGCAGCAAAATTGCTGTAGACACCCCCTAGATTGTTTTTTAAAACACTCCATAATAGACCTTCTTTGACGTTGAATGACAAAACTTTGATGATATGTCGCAAAACAAACAGGAAGTCGGCCATTTTTACCTAAATAGCCGTTTTGGCCATTTTCGGAATTTTCCAGGTTTTCTGTTAGATCGAATTTGTCCTAGAGGTTTGACCTGATCTACTTGAAATTTTTTGGGTAACAACTAGAGGTCATAATGACTAAACGATATTTGGAAAATTTAGTTTTCCTTGAACTCAAGCAGACCTCTTCAGGGATAAGCATAAGACGAAAAAGGGCGGTGCTTATGGACACCCCATCCTAGTTTACCAACTTGCCATCATTCGGCCATAACTCAGCCATCTATCGTAAATATATCAGATCAATTTAGACATTCTGTTAGATGCTGACAAAATCAAATTATATAATCATTTATATTCCTAACTATTGTTGAAAATAAGTTAAATAATGAATAATTATATTCATAATCATAATAATTCTGACTTTATTTATGACATTGTTATACACACAAGATACATACAGGACATTATGGTGGAGTGTATTTTCTGCATTTTACCATTCCTCAGGTGGCCTCAGGTGGGATGGACAACTTGAAATTTCTGTGTGTCATTTTCACATTTTACAAGGACTGATACGGCCTCCAAAATCTCCTCCATCACAGCTAACAGCGAAATCATTGGGTGTGTGCTGCCAAGCCTACAGAAATTCCATGATAAGCGGTACCTCAGGAATTAACTGAGTATCGCCAAGCATTATCTTGTCTATTCCCTCCAGCGTCTGTCTTATAAAGTCAGGAAGACTTACTTACCTACCTATGACATATTGGAACTGAAAGATATGATTCCTCCCCATCTGTGATTTTTTTCTGTGTCTCTCCCACACAGAGGCTAACGTTTGCTTGGCGGTGTCTAAGGGTTACGTCTCTGGCCTCTTACGGCTTTATGAAGATTGGCAAACCAAGGACCCTCAACATGTCACCACAGTGATTTGTCAGGCACTGCTGTGCTGCCTCCATAAGGTCGCTCACAGGAGAGTGGGGAGACACTCTCTGGTGTCCCAGGGGGGCATCAGAATACTCTATGAAACTACACAGGTAAAATTCGCATCATTCCTCTCTTTTGCTTTTCTGACTCCTTCATTATCCACCTTGACTGATGAAAGGTTGCTTGAGCTGTTATATTCATTCCAATTTAATTTTATATTTATTTGCAGGGGACAGATTGTTAAAATATTCCTCAGTCCCTTTCATGTTTACCGACACAATTTGAGGATGCAACCAACCCATCTCAAAACATCTAAATCTAATCTGATGCAAGGGTTATCACACATTCACTTGGTACCTGGTATCAATTGTCTAACCTAGTGTCTGCATCTAGATTCAAATAGCCATGTTAAAGTAAGTCTCAGAACTATTTAATTTATTTTCTCTTCCTGCTCAACCTTCTATCTGAAGGCCATGTGGGTTTAACAAGGTCCCTGGATCAGTATGTCAGATTCCTATGGGGATATAAGCGTCTGGCCATCAGCACTGATTGATCAATGGAGCTGATTGACCATCGCTGATGAAGATTTTACATAAACCAATGGCTCTAATAGTTGGTGTTAATCTAGGTTGAATGTTTATTTTCATATATTTGTATTAATCACTTTGAATTTGATGCACAGCTGTCAAAATTCATTCATTTATCGAGGTACTGATTACTGTCATCTCAATGTTTGCAGCTTTTTAGTTAGGCCTCATCTGCAATACACCATCTAAACCAAAAACTGGAAAAGTTTTTCTTTTGCATATTTAAAATTTTCCACGTTCAGAGAGCAACATGTGAAAATGATCTCTGTACACACAGAGCTGTAAAATGACTGTAGTATGTGTGTCAGGCTAGAAGTTGTTAGTGTAACATCAAGAAGATGTATACATTATATTTCCCGTTGATCTCAGTAAAGGTGTAGCATCTGTACAGTTTGAAGCTGGATTATTATGAAAAAAAACATGTTTGATATTCCCAGTCCTTCATTTTTGTTGTTGTTGCTGTGTATTGTCACACCGGTCAGCAATTTATTTGCCTGTGACCCAACAGTAATAGCATTTTTCCAGTTTAAAAACAGAATTAAAATGTGCCCGTTTCAAAAAATTACTCTCGAAAACTAACCGTGTTTCATATTTCAATATATATTTTTAATTAAATATAAATTTTATTTATTCTCATATATTATTATTATTATTATTATTATTATTATTATAAGAAGTAGTAGTATGCTTGGAAATAGAAATGAGCTCCATGACTATTTGTACATAGATGGAAACTTGGGGAGAAAATTTGGATTCATATGAATTGCCATTAATTTGAGTATTGTTTTTATTTTTTATGTTTATTTCCGATAGAGGTGTTTATTGGGGAAGGGTCTGGAGTCTCTGGTGGAACCTTCTGTGCAGCTCATGAGAAAGTGTCTTCCCAAGACTTGTTTACCACTGACATCCGATCAGTCAGCATACACCTTCCCCCTGCCTGGAAGACCCCCTGCAGTCCCTGATGCAGAAGTGGCATCAGGTAAAGTACATGTATTCATTTCTGGCAGGAGCACCGAAATAGATTACTTAGACTGGGTGCCAAAAAAATGAATGAATTACTTCATTCCCAGGTGATCTCTACTGACACATCAGTGACCTTGTTTAACTCAGACTGTTTCAGACTTTGAAACATGTTGTGTGCTTGTAAACACATAACATACAAACATTATGTGAATGTTTGGATATTTATGATTTATTGCCAATCAGAGAAGCAAGAAACCCGCGGACGAATTTAAAAAATGGTGACATAATTGAAATCCGTAAGTGGAGTGCACACAGGCGAGCGGTGACATTGGTTGCTTTGTTTTCTATGATGTGTCAAGATGAGATCAGCGACGAGAGCGGTGGTGAAGAGGCTGAAGATAATCAAGAGGAAGACGTAGACTATGTAAGTTTATATGGCTCCATGTGACTTACGGAGAAAGATAAGGTCATATGTTTAGAATTTTGTCTTTCAATATGCGCGAGCCGTCTCAACAACTGAAAACTGGATGAGGATATGGTGGTTATCAAACGTCTTTGCTAAGTCAGGTGTCTCAGTCTATGGAGTCCTGATGTCGACCCATAAATGTTGAGTATCCCAAAGTTTTATGTTATAAATTTTTCCTCAGCATTTAGAAACTGCCATATTGTAGCGTCCATATGTTTGTCAATTAGCATAATAGATTGACATTGATTTGCATAACTATCGATATGTAATATTACAACAAATGCTTGGAAGACTGTGAAATATATATCATGTGATATATGATATATTGAAGTGGTTTTAATCCCGCTTTGGAAGTACAGTTTATAATGTTCTACAGGGCAGAGGGAGCAATGCAATTTGCCAGCCTGGTCAGGTATGATGGCTTCTTCTTGTGACTGTGGCGGGTCTGGGTGGGTCTCGGCTGGGTGGTGTCTTGGGTCTGTGGTTGGTGATTGGCTGGGCCAGGGTTCCACCATTTCTTGTCCTTCTGTCGGTAATCACTGGCCATGGGGCTCAGTCCATTACCCCCCGACTGGTTTAGGGGGGTAATTAGAAGCAAGCCGTTACAAACTTTCTTGGGGCAAGCTTGGACCCAGGTGCAGACACCAAACAGACAAAATAACAAAAAAAAGTTCAACGAGCCCGGGATCGGCCTATCAGACCTATACTGTCCGTTGGACGACCTGAAGGCAAGCCCGGAGCAAGGCAGCACCAGAGTGACTCCTCTCCTACTCCTGATCACGAGGAGGAGGAGGAGGAGGAGGAGGAGGAGGTCGCCTGTGAAGGCAAATCCGATCACGAGGAGACCGAGGAGATCGCCCGTAAAGCCAAACCCGATCACGAGGAGCCAGCAGTGAAGGCGGAAAGATCCCCTCAGGAGGCCGAGCAGGAGGCCAGCGGTAAAGATGGCGAAGGAGAGACCTCTCCGGGGTTCTGCGACAAAGAGGAGAAACCCTCCGGGGGCCTGCGAAGAGGTGTTTCTAGGGGCCTTGGGACCAGAGAGTCGGGACCTGGGGAACTCAGGGCCAGAGAGTTGGGATCTGGGGAACTGGAGACCAGAGAGTCGGGACCTGGGGAGCACAGAGCTAGAGTCCGGGTCACTGGGGAGCACTGAGCTAGAGTCCTGGTCACTGGGGAACAAAGTCACTGAGGGAGTCGGGAGACAAGTTGCCGGATGAGTCGGTGGAGGAGTCGCGGGAGGAGTCGGTAGCAGAGTCATGGGAAGAGTCACGGGGAGACTGGGTAGCGGAGTCTTGTAGGAGTCACGGGAGGAGTTGGTAGCAGAGTCATGGGAAGAGTCACGGGGAGACTGGGTAGCGGAGTCTTGTAGGAGTCACGGGAGGAGTTGGTAGCAGAGTCATGGGAAGAGTCACGGGGAGACTGGGTAGCGGAGTCTTGTAGGAGTCACGGGAGGAGTTGGTAGCAGAGTCATGGGAAGAGTCACGGGGAGACTGGGTAGCGGAGTCTTGTAGGAGTCACGGGGAGATTGGGTAGCGGAGTCTTGTAGGAGTCACGGGGAGATTGGGTAGCGGAGTCACGGGGAGACTGGGTAGCGGAGTCTTGAAGGAATCACGGGGAGACTGGGTAGCGGAGTCTTGGGAGGAGTCACGGGGAGACTGGGTGGCGGAGTGTTGGGAGTCTAGGATCTGGAGTCACGGGAGCACTAGGAACGGAAATCACGGGTTGAGGGACATTTGCGGGCGTAGTCTCTGGACAGTTGAGTGCCGAATTCCCCGGAGTTCCAGCCGGGCAACAGAGGTCTAGATGGGAAGCAAGTCATCCACAGCGCTGAGCGGTGAGGATGAAGAGCTGAGCAGCGGGGAGGATGAAGACGTGGGCAGCGGTGAGGATGAAGAGCTGGGCAGTGGTGAGGGTTAGCGGGTAGGAGGCTAGAGGACTCAGGAGCCGCAGCAGACCGAAGACTAGCCAGCTGGTGGCTAGCAAACACGGGGGGTGGAGCAGGAGGAGAACCAACATGCCGGAGCCGGGAACACGCTGGCAGAGCGTCCGGGTTCTCCAAAAAGGTTTTGAGCCAATAAGCCAAAAGATCCCTCAGCAACGGTTGGGCCGAGACCTTCCGGCGAGCGATGCAGAGAGCGGCCTCATGCAGACTTTTCATCCACTCCACATGGAGACAGGTGTATGTTAAATCATTTATCTCCAAGTCGATCAATGCGGCCGCTGGGTCCATTGTGGCCAGTTCGTTCTGTTAAGAACTGTCTTGGGGCAAGCTTGGACCCAGGTGCAGACACCAGACAGTGGCAGAGCAAGTGCAATTAAAATATATAATATTATCCAAAAAATAAGGAAAAACCAAGGAATCAAACAGGAATAACGAAAACACTAGGACTCACTTACTTTCTAAAAAACACTGGGAGAAGGCTGGGACGAGTGATGACACTGTGGAACATCAAACAATGAACTGGCAACCAAGGAAAAGTGAGGACAGACTATAAACACTGATTTAACGAGACAAAGAGACACTGCTGGAGGGGAAACACAGGTGAACATAATGAACAATCACACAAAAGAAAAACAGAGTCACAGGACAGACACAGAGAGGGAAAAGGAACACAGACCAAAATGACAGAACTTATAATAATAATATACTACATAAACACAAAGTCATGACACAAATAGCTTTCCCTCCCAGCTACTTTCACTGCCTCCTCGGTTGAAGTAATGCCAATATTAAAACATATTTGGCGATTTTTGGAGAGGTTTTTTGTTCTGATAATTAGAATGTGAAAACACCTGATTAAAATCCCAGCAATAACAAAGGATTCAAAGATTTGAAGATCAAGCTGTTATAAATCATTTTTCACACTAGAATTAGTCTCTGCATGTGTGTGTTTGTTTTTCTTTGTTCAGGATGATGACTTGGAGACAGACCTTAACAAACTTCGTCTGCGTCCTGATCCAGACAGACCCAAAGAGTTGCTGCCACAGTACAGCCGCTTTTTCTCCGAACTGTCACATGACTTCCAGGTAAAAAGTTATTTTCCCATGTGAATGACAAGCATATACATTCAAGATGTTCTGACTTAGATAAAATGTTAAATGTCTTCAAACCATGAACAACAATACCATAGTCATGCTCAAAAGAATTTCCAGCACTTAAAGACAAAAAACACTTGACATTTCTTTTTGTCTTTTTAATAAATCACAAACCCAAAATGAGTGGCAATCAGCGGAAGTCAAACAACTGATTTAGTAACTATCTTAAAAAAATCCTCTCAAAGACCTGCTAGCTACTAGATTAGAGAGTGGAAGAGGCACAGAACAGAGATCAATGAGAAAACTGAAAATTGGAAACTGAGGAAGATACATTATTGCGCATTTCTGAGAGAGTATTTTTATTTTTCTACATTTTCAGCAAATGAATGAAAAAATTAGATGATAAAAATTTTTTTATTGTCTATGCTCATGATTTCTGATTTATATTATTCACAAAAATCTCAATCAAAATTAAAAAACAGTACACTCTTAACATGGAATAAATATTTTTTCTGAAACCACAATTATTGGCATAATTAAATGGTAAGGAAAGCATATTTCCTATCCCACTATTTCAGTTGGGGCACTGAGGTAGTGAAAAATTACTTCTTCTTTTACTGGGGTATAAATATGAAGTGACACAGGACTAATTGTCTTGGAAGTTATTCACGATGGGAGAGACTAGAGAACACAGTAAGGATGTGCAAAGAAAAGTTGTAAAGCAGCACAAATCTGACAATGGATACAAGAAAATCTCAGTTCAACAATTACATCAATAATTACGAAGTTTAAAGAGACTGGACATGTAAACATGAAAGAGAACGTGAAGAGGATAGTCTGACTGTCAAACAATTTTCCGAAGATCACGGCAGGGAATTGCAGAGAACAGTTGAATCTTAGGGTCAGAAAGGGTCCCTAGCCTACATCAGCTGGCACCTACATCAACACAAGCTGTTAGGAAGGGTTGCAAGACAAAAAAACTCTTCTGTCTTCAATAAACAAGCAGAAGTAACTACTGTTTGCCAAAACTCACTGTTTCAATGGGGCAAGGTCATAGGTCAGATGAGACCAAAGTAAAGCTTTTTGGCAACAAGCAAAGTTGGTTGGGACATAACTAGAAAGGAAGCTCTTCAGAAAAGCACCAAATGACTTTGAATTCTGGTGGTGGATCACTGCCATGGGGCTGTTTTTTCGTCCAAAGGCCCTATTATTAAAAGACAATGGTTCCATGGAATCCAGAAAATATAGGTTACTCCATCAAATAGATACTAGATGAAAGCCTAAAAGCCTTGAAATTAAAACCTAAAGTGGACCTTATTGGTTGGACCTTCCACTAGGACAATGATCTGAACCAGACCTCAAAATCAGCCAAAGAATGGTTCAGATACTACAAAATAAGGGTTTTGCCATGGTCATCTTGATCTAGCTGCAGTGTCAGACCACGACAAAGAGACACCAGACGGCAATATCACAAAGGAGGAAGAATTGAAGGCCTTAACTTTACTTGCCTCAGGAGAATCACCTGGCCATGATGGATTTCCCGTAGAATCTTTCAAAGCATTTTGTACTATACTGATAGATCATATGCTCGCCATGTTAAATTATGCAATAGAAAACTGGCAATTACCAGAATCTATGGTGCAAGCTCTGATTATTGTTTTACCCGAAACGGGCAAAGACCCTAAACTTTGCAGCTCGTACAGGCCTATTTCAATCCTACCCAGTGAATATAAGATTTTCGTTAAAGTCCTTGCTCTATGACTGAAAAAAGTCCTCCCTGACGTAATAAACATATACCAAACTGGATTTATTCAGAACAGATCATCAATAGACAATGTAAGAAGATTTTTGATTGTAACTCATAGTTCCAAATCCAATCACTATCCTTGTGTTGCAGTGTCACTCGAGGCAGATAAAGCGTTTGACCGTGTCATGTGACACTATTATTTGAGACAATGAGAAGGATAAACATAGGTTCTAAATTCCATACCTTAGTCAAATTGCTTTACAGACGTCCAAAAGCATAGATACAAACGAACAAGGATATCCCGGCCAGTTTTGATTTGTCACGTAGTACTAGACGGGGGTGTAGCCGTCTTTTATTTGCCATTAGCATTGAACCACTGGTAACTTCTATAAGATCCAACCCAGCCATTCAGGGTATACATATTGGTGACTGTGTCCATACTCTGTTCCTTTATGCAATATATCGGCTTACCTCTAAAATCAAGACAAATCTATCCCAGCTCTGATGGAAACACTTAAGGATTACGGTAAATTTCAGGCTATAGGATTAATGTAAATTAAAGTGTAGAAATGCCTTTTAATGCTAAAGCTACTGCTCAACCCCTTACCACAATTTTTCAGTGGAATCATAACCATATCACCTATTAAAGACTGAAAATTCCGGATGAGTTGCAAAACACATTCTCCCTTAATTATACGCCACTACTGAAAAAGACAAAAGAGGACTGTAAAAGATGGACTTGACTGTCTTTAGTTGGTCGAACTAACTGCATAAAAATTAATATAGAGCCTCTATCTATTTCAAACGCTGCTCGTCTCTATGCACAACTTGATTCTTGTCTTAGTCAATTTATATGAAGAAACAAACCACCCAGGATAAAAATGAAAGTATTAAAAAAGCTCTCTTGAAAATGGTGGTTTGAATCTATAACTTTGTGTACTTTTCTGTGCAGCGCAAATTAGAACAATATGGATATGGCAAGAAGAAATAACCCAGTCATCAATATGGAAACAAATTGAACAAAGCCATCTTAACGGAGTGATGTTGGAGTCTATAATATATATGAACTCTGTCAATTCTCCCCTGGCTTAACATCTAACCCAGTCATAACCCATACATATAAGATTTGGGAACAGGTCCAGAAAAAAACTGATTTCTTTCAGCCACTATACGATAGGTCTCCTTTCCATGTGAATCCTATGTTACCCCAAGCTATTAGAGATCGTATTACAAAACTGTGGTTCACATAAGGGATCAAAACATTTGGAAATCTGTTTAAAGATGGTGATGTTCAGACGTTTGATGCGCTATCCATTCAGTATGGGCTACCCCGTACTTACTTTTCCAAATACCTCCATGTTAGACCAGTGGTTCTTAACCTTGTTGGAGGTACCGAACCCCACCAATTTCATATGCGCATTCACCGAACCCTTCTTTAGTGAAAAATAAAATGTGATTTTTTTCAAATTAAAGACATAGGTATATGTTTTTTTACTGGTGCACAAAATGAACCGTGCATGAATATCACCTTGTTCAAAGAACAAAACCAACACAGTGCATGAACTCAAAACAAATTACAGACCTGCAAATCAGTGTGACTTCTACTGTTGCCTTTGAGAGACCAGTTCAGATATGCGTGGCTTCACCTTGGCAAGTGCCACTCTCATGTCATTCTCACAGCAAAGTATGTTCCTTTTCTTCGTTTTTATGTCCAGCATCCTCAAAAAGGATTGCTCGCAAAGATATGTTGTAACAAATGGTATAAAAAATTCCAAGGCTTTCTTAGCAATAACTGGATACTTTTCCATTTGTTGACACCAAAGCGTTGTTGTTCTGAAGAGTTGCTGTTGAACCTGGCTCTGCTGAATTTCAATGATTTCGTCGAGGTGTTCATCATTGACATCTGCTGTCTCAACAGCAAACGTGAACGGCTGTCTCACCCATGCTGGATATGACTCTCTTGTAGGAAAGTATCCGCCGAGAGACTTTGCAAGCTCATCTAAGTGCGTAGCAATTGTTTGCTTCAGTTCCATGGGTACAGACGTGTCTCCGATTCCAGACACATCTTCGATCTTACTTACACAGTTGTCCAGAAGGGGAAAGTTTGCGAAGTTATTGTTCTCTGTTCGTCCTTTCCATAACAGTAGCTTTTTTTGAAAAATCTTCAGGTTTTCTTCCGCTTCCATGATGTTGACTCCACCGCCCTGCATCTGCTGATTGAGAGCTGCAAATATATCAGCCATGTATGCTAAAATGAGAATGAACTCAGAATTTTTGAAGCAATCTGCATGACAATGTTGTTGCTCTTGCAAAAACAGGGCTAATTCCACACGCATGGCAAAAACACGATTCAGCACCTGTCCCCGGGATAACCACCGAACATTAGAATGGTACAGAAGTACCTCGAATTCAGAGCCCATTTCTTTACACAGCTCACTGAAGATTCGGTGCCTCAGAGCCTATTTGGCACATAGTTCACACATTCCACTACAGCTTTTAATACTTCTGCCATTTTTGGAGGCAATGTTTTTGTTGCCAACGCATGCCTGTGCAGAATACAATGCGTGACAATGATGTGTGGTGCATCGGCTTTTACTAGCGCGCCAAAACCAGACTTTCTTCCCAGCATGACTGGAGCTCCGTCCAAACAAACGGCAGAAACCATATCCCAGGAAAGATTGTTGTCTCTGAAGAAGTCATCCACAAGCTTCTTCACATCGGCTGCCTTAGTTGTTGTTGTAAGAGGCTTACAAAATAAAAATTCTTCTTTTATCATTTCGTCTTTCACATAGCGCACAAAAACAGCAAGCTGGCTTAGATTAGAAACGTCTGTGGACTCGTCGAGTTGAAGGCTGAATTTTGCCGGGTTTGAAATCAGGTTTGCGACTACTTGAGCCAAGATGTCTTTACTCATATTCTCTATTCTGTCGCTGATGGTGTCATTTGAAAGAGGAATTTGGGATAATTTACCTTCGGCCGCTGTTCCGAGTATCAGATTTGCCATCTTTAACGCAGCTGGTTTTATGAGTGTTTCACCAATGGTGTGTGGCTTGCCCTGCTTTGCGATCAGGTAAGCAACTTCGTACGATGCTGTGAGGAACGGTTTGTTAATGGGTACAAATCCAAAAGCAAGCAGAGTAGCCTTTTCATCGAATCTTGCTCTCTTCACCTTGAATTCAGCAAGCGTTGTGTTCTTGTATTCCCCATCTCCATGCAGCTTCAAGAAGTGTTCCTTTAGTTTTGCCGGTGCAAGACTAGAGTTGCTCAACTTGGCATTGCAAATCATGCAGATAGGATGCTGGGTCCCATCACGTTCCGTGATACATGTGAATCCATGTTGTACATATTCGTCCGACCACTTTCTTTTTTTGCTCGACATAGTTAGCATGGATAAAAATAGCAAAAAAGAAATCACACGACGTACTACCACGACAGTCACACGTTGACTACTGAGCGCACTAAATTCCCCGCAGCACTGATTGGCCAAGCAATGTAACGTTATCATCTGCAGCCAGTGATGACCAAGCGGGGCATGTCATCACAAATTGACACGATGAGTCGGGTGTGTCTTGACCTCCGCGGCGGAGGCTCCGCCGAACCCCTGAGACCGACTCACCGAACCCTTAGGGTTCGATCGAACCCAGGTTAAGAACCACTGTGTTAGACACTATATTACCTCTTTAACGGCTGGCCATTCAAACTTACTGCTGGAACTTACTCTCGACAAACTTATGCGATCTAAACGAGGACTAAAACGGCTCATTTCCTATTTTTATTCCGGAATTCCACGAATCATAGGCAGTGAAAGGTTGAGAGGGAAATGCAAATGGGAATAGGATCTTGTGTGTAAATTTGAAGAAGGGGAATGGCAAGAGATGAGTATTGATAGTCAGTATTTCTCTTTTAACACTAGGCACAAGATTACACAGTACAGTCTAATTTAGAGGACATATCAGACCCCTGACAGGTTGCTTAGAATCAAACTCCAATATTGTTTTGCCCAAGGTGTAAAAAGTTTTTGGAATTTCCATGTCTAAAATCCTATTGGACATTCATACTCAATATACTCAAAGACACCACAGGAATTACTATCCCCAAAGAACCAACGGTAATCCTATTCGGCAAATCTAAGATTAAGGTAGATATAAGTAAACTCAGATTTATCAGAATTGCCCTTATCACAGCCAACAAGTGTATAGCAAGCGCTGGAAAGATGTTCGACTGTCTAGCCCGTCTAGGTGGAATGCTGAACTAACATCATGCATATCAAATGAAAAGATTATGTACAACCTGAAAGGATGACCCGGGGAGTTTTCTAGGATCTGTGGTGGTTTTCTCACATTCCTAGAGGCAGAGACCAGAACATAGTACTCCTTGAGTACATATATATTTGTTTTAAAACTCTATAGGATTTTTATTTTATTTTCCTCTGTATTTTCTGTATGTTTCCTTTATGTGTAGAACGGGTACATGCTCTGTGGTAGTTATATTTCGGACATGTGGGTGGTAGAGGGAGGGAGGGGGGGCTGTGGTGGAACAACAATATGTTTTCGAAGCTGTTTTTATTTTATTTCATTGTTAGGGTTTGGGTTAGGGTTAGCATTAACATTGCTGTATTTAACCCATGGGTTGTTCTGCTAATAAATACAAAAAAACTAAATAAAAATAATGTTTAAAAAAAAAAGTATGTCATGTTTTTTCCTTTTAATTATGTAACTTGATCAAAACAACCCATTGAAACTATTTATCATAGTGCAAGGATATCAACAAACGCCTATATCTTATTCAACAAATCAACGTGTTTCTACATCCCAAGAACAAGAGGAATCCTTTATTTGTTACATACAATTATACATGTAGTACTTCGTAGTGAATTCAGTTTTCTGCAATGAGCCCATACCTGAGGAGTAGTGAGCGGCCCTCTGCAGGGACTGGGGAGAAAATTTGGCTATTGGTTCTTGCTCAAGGATTCTACAACACGTAGACTGCAGGGGCAGCATGGGCATCTAACCGTTGATCCTGTGACTGGCTGACAATGGACCTGTCTAAAATAAAATCTTGGGTTAGCTGCAGTGACACCTGTCTCACAGTGAATATGTGTTAGTTTACAAGAATTAAAATTCAGAATTATTACCAGGAAAGTATTTAATTAATGCAAAATTAATGAAGAGGTGTCAGCTGCAGTAACTACTCACGTTGTATTTTCTCCAGTATTGTGATATCAGTGCCGGTTAGCGTCGTCTAGCCTGCGTTCCTACAGAGATCAAGGAAGCTTCATGATTCTGCTCTGTAAATCATTTTTATGCCACTCTGTGTAAATTATTATATTTCTCTCATTAAGACATGATGGATGGCCATTTATTTATTCATTATTTTATTATTTATTTATTATTCATTAAAACCATAATTTTGTGTCTCACAGGAGTCTGATTTGAGTCCAGAGCGGGAGAAAAGTTCAACGGCATCATCTGCGTCCTCATCAGACGAAGAAATGATGCTGCTCAACAGTTTCTTACCCCAATCTCTCGGCAGGGATAGAAGGAAGAATACTGGCAGCATTGAATCGTCATCCTCCTTCTCAAGGTCTAACTCAGCGACCGAAATATCCTCAGGGGGACACACACCAGGTCAGAGCCAACTTTAATGTACAGTATTTACAAAACATTTATTTAAATAATTAGATCATCAACAATAAAGATCCTAAGGAAAGAAACCAATTCAACACACACACATTATACATTACTCTCCTAGCTCAATGCAAAAATCAGGAGAGAGCCTCTACTCACTTTCCCTACTGCCACCATCATAGGATCAATAAATTCTGCACACCAACAGTAATCCTGGAGGTACTAAACATGTAGAGATTGTTCCCATATGGAAAAGGTTTCAAAACCAAGATCAACAACATTCAGAAGGATAGAGGTGAGTAGACCCAGTTGCTGCAGGATCCCATGAAGGAAAAGAAGTGCAATAAATCGTCCATCCAGATGTCGTGTCCCCAAACTTCAGTTAGTACACCAAATATAAAAGGCTATATGAATGAAGGACCTGTTCGGAATAATAGCAAAAGGACTGACCCAACCAGAGCTGATGCGGAGTTATACAGACAAGACATACAGGAGAAAGAGGTACCAACATCTGTGGCATGTGTCTGTTGGACCCAAAAGCATCTATCAATGTTACACAGGCTGAAACAAAGAAATAAGTCTCCGGCATGAAGAGCTGAATAGTGCGAGGACCCTACATGATTCACACCTTCTAGCTCAATACAGTCTATGATTACCCAACAGCACAAATACAGACATTTGACCATTGTTGCATATGTTCTATAGTTGGTCTTAGCTACTTTAAGATCATGTTTTAGATGAGTAGTGACAAAAGATGTGTTTTTTATTTCCTGTTTAATAGTTGTATTTAGTGTGTAGTAGGCAGAGGGGATCTGAAAAAGGTTTCTGTTTATTTTTTTTCACCACCGTCTCCATTTGCTGGCTCATGTGGCAAATGTTGGGTCTTTGTAGAATAAAGAGTACATTCTGGACCTGATGTTTTGTCGTGTGCGTTGAGAGAACCATTCTTTGTGATTTGGCACTATAAAATATATTCACTTGTAATGTGAAACATCACTTTATTTGTATTTCTTGATATGTTCAAATTCAATGCACATTTTCTCTTTCTCTCCCGCCAGCTGCTGCCATGTTAGACACCCATGATCTCCAAAGTCACAGCAGCATCCTCAGCCCAAGCCCCAACTTTAGGGATATGGTTAGAGAGGCAAAGTATGCTGACTGTCCTTTTATTATCTGTATGAATTGAAATTAGATGTAATATAAAAAAAGTCAATGGATTTCTGTTTTCTTAAGACATTTTTTGCTGATAAGGTTCTGAGGAAATTTATTTACAACAATTAACATCACCATCCTGAAAATCATAATTGCAGGTAGAACAATGGTTGATAATGATATAACCTATATAAATATTTATCTGAAAAATATTAATAATACACAGGGTGAAATGTAAGAAGCTTTAAATTGATAGGCTTTAAAAATATACGTTAGGGGTCCAGCTATAACTGAAGCAGCTATCCTCAAAAGACTGGTGGTCAGCACTAATAGACTTTATCAAGTCTAACCTCAAAAGAGCATAAACAACTTCTAATTCAGATAGTGGGCTACCACACAAACTACAAGTACCAGTTGATAGCTATTTTTTTTTTTTGGATTTGACGAAAATAAATGTCCTGTGTTACAGTCAGACAGTAACTTGAGTGGAGGTGCAAGAAGGAACTTATTATTCATCGACTTAATTGTTTTCCAGAATTTAACCAGATTTCCGGCACTCCTTACCTCTTTCCACGGTGTATATGCAGATGCCGCTATCCTGATCTTAGCAACGTATTTATTTCACAACTGCTTGAACAAAGTCAAATCTGAAGCAGCGTCTGATTTTCTAGCTTAAGCTAATGGCATGAGTTCCTTTTTGGTAATTATCACAGATATTTTGTTTTACGATCAGACAGTATGTCTGTCCTTAATCCATAGTCTCCTAAAGGGAGCATCTTTGTCAGAAATATGTAAGTTCCTGAAATATCTTTTAGATATGATCCCTGCTTTGTTCCACATAATTTCACATACATAATACAAGTGTTTGGCCAGTGATCACTGAAATTTTTTGGGGAAAAACACTGGATGGATTCCCACTGGGACATACTGTGGGTGGAAATAATGTCTATCAAACAGGATTTGATGCTGAATTTCACATTATGACAGGTTGGTTTGGTTATCAATGGAGTCAAGTTTAGATTAGTGTTTCCCATTCAATTTTTAAATCACCCATAATTATCATTTCTATAGCTGTATAGAGAGAAAATATTTCTAATAAATTATCAGTCACCTTGAGGAGGGAGGAAGGGGGTAATTCAAACTCTGATATCATTAAATATCTTTTAACATATAGCCACCACTAACTTTCCCTATGCTGTCTAGTCTAATATATTCTAATATATATATAATATATATATATATTATATATATATTATATATATATATATATATATATATATATATATATATATATATATATATATATATATATATATTAATATATATATATATTATATATATATATTTATATATATATATACTTTGCAGGAATAAGCTGTTATCAACAATGGATGGATGGATTGATTTGTGTTAAGGTCCTATCCTGGGTTCACAAAAATAACAAAAAATAAAAACAATAGCAAAGAAAAAAAAAGACAGTCACCTCTGTGTAAGCTAGTTTTCTTTATACTTCCTTGCCTTTAACATAATGTATTCTTATATTCTGCTTCTAGGGAGGAAGTCCTTCCATGTCTGAGAGGGGATGAAACGGATTATGTTGAAGATGAGGCACAAAAAATCCCATCCCATCATTCTACAACGATTGAAAGGTTATTGGAGAGACACCAAGGCTGTATCCCCCACCATGAACCTAACTTGTATTGCTCTGCAGCCGCCAGTACTGTATCTATTCCAGGATTCACAATCCTGGCTTTTCCTGATTTCTGGGGTCATTTACCGCCACCAGGACGTGAACCCATGGTTCAACGCAAACCCAGAATACAAAGGTACTCACTGCTTTCTCATTTACTGCGTATGAATGATGTAGTTCATGTTACAGGTTTTTTATGAGTATTTTCGCGTTGTGCAACTATATTGGCTGGTTATTGGTGGCTGATAAGTTCAAAATGCGTTGCTCAGAGTTTTTCATGCGCTTTAACAAACATGAATGGTTTACGGTACTGTATGTTCAATTAGGAGTATAATCTCTTAATAACTCCATCCTGTTTCGTTTTATATTACATATGTTTATTGCTCTTTGGAAAAATACGGGACATTATCGTCCATAAAAAGAACACAAGTAGCTACATGAAATAAAGGTTTAAGCCTTTTAATGTTGTTGAGTATAGTCATTGAATTGGAGAAAAAAAGATTAATTTATAAAGATTATTAATATAATTCATGAATGCCTAGCATTCATAGATATATTTCATAGATATATTGTATCTTAAACGTCCAGTGTGCAAAATTTAGGCGGTATCTCTTTGAATTAATTGAATATGATATTCGCAACTATGTTTTTTTTGTGTACTGTCAGTTGAAAATAAAAATATTTTCCCCTAAGCTATTTTTTGGACCCAATGCCTCTATGGCATTGGGTCCAGCTCCTTGGCTTGGACACACATTTCATGATCTGAGATTAGATCCTGAAAATGCAACAACTAGGTAGTTGGGTGGATATTGGCCTCTCTCTGTCTGTCTATCTCTCTCCCTCTCTTTCTATTTCTCTCTCTCTCTCCTGACTGCTCAAAGCAGTTTACAACACAAGTCTGCCTTCACCCATTCATACAGTATTGTCTGGGGTTATCATGCAAGACTCCGCCGTTCCCAGGAAAAGCGACAACCATACATCTCATCATAGAGCCATCAGGAGCAGAATGGAGTTCACATCAAACACTGAGCTTTGATGGCAGGCCCTTTAACATGCATTCAATGGACCAGCCTCCATTGACTTGCAAATATTTGTTTGGTAATGGAACAGCAGTTTACACCTATTCATTAGAAATAACCTAATATTTGTATTTCTGTGTATCCTTGTCTTAATCAGGCAGAAAGTGTTGGAAGATATCCAACGCTTCCTGAACACCGATGACATCATCAACAAAGTAGTATTTGACCTGGAAGATGACTCGTAAGTAAAACAACAAATAAATGCAAATACAGCACTAACATAGATGAAGCAATCTATTTTTCACAATGCAAGGGTAAATTTTTATAATCCACAAGTCAAAATATGAATTTAAGTTGCTATTCAGATCTGATGGAAATGATCTCCCCTTGGATTGATAAGGTCATCTGTTTATTTTTTGCCTATTTTGCAGTGTTCAGCATCCGTCTGATACCTTGTGGTTTTTCTCAAAATTTGAATGTGGCAACCTCAGGAAGGCTGTTCAGATTCGCAGGTATGCATAAGCACATTGTTGTTATTATTTAAGCATTTTTTATTGTGCAAATAGACTCACAGTTCTTTCCATCATATTCTGATCAAAATATGCCGCTTGATGCATGCACATTTGATGCAGTATGGTGTGCTATCAAGATACCCTCCTTATTGCTAAAGTATGGCATACTTTCAATTTAAATAAAAATGCATAAAAATGTATTTGCAAAAACTGAAATAAAAAATAATATAATCAAGTGCAACTAAGGAAAATCGCTTACTGAGCTCAATCTGTAGTAAGGCAATATGGTACTTCTCGATTGAAAAAAATGCAATATTGTTATCAATATTTCTGCTACTACTCAATGAACTCAAGCTGAAACCATTGACATTGGAACTCTTTGATGTAAAAATATCATACTACTACCAATACTCATATCTCTGCTACTACTATCAAAGTAGTTGTGTTGCAGGAAAACTAAATTGCAAGAGCACTTAGTCCTGCGACCACACTGAATGTGACTAATTTGCACTTTTGCCTCCTATATTTGAATAATTACCACAATTACATGTAAAATAGTCTAATATTATTATTATTATTTTTAAAACAAAATACTTTTTTCAGAAGAAGTACATTAGAACCACTCCAATAATGCTTATCTTCCTTTCCCGTCCCGTCCTTTCCCTTCTCTTCTCTGCTCCTCTGTAGATATGAGTTTGACCTCATATTGAATGCTGATGCAAACTGTTCTCAGCACACCCAGTGGTTTTACTTTGAAGTTAGTAACATGGAAGCAGACGTCCCCTATCGCTTCAATGTCATCAACTGTGAGAAGAGCAACAGTCAGTTTAACTATGGTGAGAAAGTTTGACTATGTGTGTGTTCACGTGTGTTTTACACCTTCTGCCTCCATGCTGTTAACCAGTCAGTTCAGTCTTTCGTGTTTCACTGAGAAGATGATAAGAGTGAAAGAAGTAGAGGAAATGAATAAGTTATAAACATAATCATGGTTGGATGGAAGGAGAAGATTGGATTAAAGGGGGGCAGAAGGGAAAACAAGTACAAAAAAACAAAAACAGAATCAATGGAAAGAAGGATGAGACAACAGGATGATGGCAAAAATCAGGATATCCTCAATAATTGGTAGGGATATGGAGTTGGATGAAGGCATGGGGGAGAAGGAAACATAAATGATAACATTGATGTACATTATTAAAGACAAACAAAGTTTTTAGATAAAAAGTAATGAAAATGGGCACAGTGGGGTTTAGGAGTGTACACAGACTAAGAGAAAAATGGACTGCTGACTGACATGTAGAGGTGGCTCAAGACGGGTTAGGGAATAAGAGGGACGAAGCATATAAACCAGGAAAATTTAATGAATGCATTGCTGTTTAAAAATAGATCTCCCGAAAGCCTTCTAGCAAAAAGCTTAAAGCCGGTCTCTTTTTCAGAGTTGCAAAGACGTTCTTCTGACTTAATGGTTTCCATAGTCGAGGCTATGTTTTGGATTTGGGCCAAGATAGAGACCAAGAAATCAGTGGTCAATTTTTTTATTGTCTTTTTGTGTCGTAGTGGGACAGCCATATATGAAGGCAGGCAAATGGTAACAGACTGTTTGAAGCTGGCTGGACATGCAGATGTATTGTTGGTTGCAGTGAAGGCTTTCACATAATGCCTAGAGCAAGGGGACTACGTAATTTTTTGACTGATTATTATAAAAGTACATGACTGCAAAGGACATTTCTTAGTTCAGGAAATACTGGGCCGACAATATACTAAGATAAAAATATACCTTTATAAAGTTAAACAATTAGTAATGTGCATATTTATGAGAAAGAAAATGCTTTTTCCGCAGGTGAAAGAAGGTAGAGATTCTACTTTAGTGTGTCTCCCACACTAAACTCTATTGGATTTTCAAGAAAGGATGAAACATAAAGCAACCTGAGTAAATACAAAGGGAAAGTTTTAAATGATCATTTTATTTAATTAGGCAAAAAGATAATCAATACGAGAATCGTCAGTGTGATTTGTCTGGATAGCTTTCTGACATTCCTTTATAAGTTGAAAGCAAAGCAAGGAGCTTCCGCAGCTCTAACTGATTGATGAGGATTCAGGTATTTAACCTCCAGTAAGTGTTTGATGTATAGAGAGTCTTGAGGCTACAGGAATACAGCTGACCGTGCATCACTAATGTGGGTTGTTTGGAGTCATTAGGGTCATCCTTATCTTGATTATCTGCTGGGGCATTATAGGAGGCATAATGTGATTCTAGGTGTGAGTGATGGTAAAACTATTTAGGGAGAGATGTTCAGACTACATTGTATGTGGTTGCAAGGTCATACCAAGACCCCGACCCCTGTCTCTAAAATCGCTGTGGTAGGATTTAAGCTCACTCGTCTTCGCAGAGTTGCTTTGGTAGAGAGCAGAATTCATGTCTCCTTCCATGATGGGGTGTCGTCCTGGCCCTCAAGCAGCAAACCAAACAAAAACATTCCAATGAAACCTCCGTGGTTGAAAGAAGGTATTATATTCGCTTTGTGTAATGCCGCGCTTGGTTTACGCCAGATATCACAGGACTCTGTTCAGTGATATTCCAACATACGATTTATAGAATGTTTTCAAAAAAGCTCTGAGCGTCGTCAGGATGTGTTGTGGCAAATTTAGAGAGGCCTTCATGTTCACTCAATTAGCAGTGGCTTTTGACCAGCTTCTTTGCACCAGATACACCAGATTTTGGCCCAGTATCTTTTGAATAGTGGAGCCATGAACGCCTTTGTAAGAGGGTCCCTTCAGTGGATGTTCACTGTTGTTCAAAGTCGTCTCGATTAGCAGTTAATGTGTATCAATGTGGCTTTGCACTGTCCCAATGCCTCAAAAATAGCATTGTAACCTTTCCCAGATAAACCTTTCTGTCATTCAGGATATCCATTAGACAGACACATGGAACAAAAAAAGGTTGCATCTGGCTAAATTAAAGAAAATTAAAAAATTTGAAAAAGTAAAAGAATCAACATAAAAGTAATAATAAAAATTACAAAAATTTGCAGTTTTGTTCAATAATGAATTGGATAACTGCTCAAAGAAGCAGGACTGTGTTAAGTGGCCAATCTACAGAAATAAAACATACCATTAATAACAAAATGTAATAGTGAGAATAAACTTATGTCCACTATCATTACAAGAGAAATTGGATTATATTTGCAGTTTTTTTTTAAGTTTTGGTTCTAACGTGGTTAACACCGGTTGAGATATTTGCAGGGTGATCGGCACGAATTGACTGTAGTAAATCATGGTTTGCATCACGTTCAGTGTGAATGCATTAAAAAAGGAAAAATATTATTGTACATTACATTAAAAATATATTTTTTTAATTTTTGCTTAGGTAAAATGTTTTTGATGATTGGAAACAGGTTGTATGAGACACACCCATCGTAGAGGAAATCAGGACATGGGGGTTTTCATTCACCCATCTTAGCTTCTCAGCACTATACTTCTCTGGCAACAACATATCTTAAGGAGCTTGCAGTATCCAAGTTGCTGCAGCACATAGACCATCTATTCTGTGACATCATCAGTGTGGCTGACAATCAACTATATGTGTGTGGGCGTGTGTTCTTGTTTGTTTATGCAATTGTGTGTACGTGTGTGGGCGCGTGTGTGCGTGCATATGTTTGTTTGTGTGTGTGCATGTGCGTGCATGTGTGGGTGTGTGTATGTGTGTGTTCTACAGGAATGCAGCCGGTAATCTACTCGGTAAGGGATGCTCTGGAAGGTAGACCGCACTGGGTTAGGAGCGGAACTGAAATTTGCTATTTCAGGTATGAAATGCAAAAAACATTGAATAATCGGTATTCTTATACTATAGTATCTGTATACTATAGTATAAGATATACTTTTTCAGCAGATCCAATAACATTGTTTGAAACTAGTCCCTGGATATGTAATTGCATAGTACACCTTTTAGCCATAACATTATATGAATTGGGAATAACATTATTTATATATTTAATTTATATAAATTATTATATATACTGTATATATATATATCCGGCAGCAAATAAACATTTTGTCCTGAAATTGTTGTGTTGGAAGATGGTAAAATTTGCAACATTAAGGACAGAGCAGCCAAAGGAGAAATGGTAAAAAGAGAGAGGATTGTAGGCGCCCAAGGCTCATTGATGCATGTGGAGTATCAAGTATCAAGTTTTCCAATTCCATAGCAGAACTTCTCAAGCACAACCTACAGACAAGTTAATGCTGGTTCGGAATGCGCTGTTTCTCTTTGATACAATACACAATATTAGGCAGAGATTTTTAATGTTATGGCTGATCAGTGTATAAGACAAGATTTAACCACTGAGAGGGGCTTCGCTTGTGGAATTTATATTTTAAGACAGTATTTAAGTAACTTCGATTGTAAAAGGTGATTCAAGAAAAATATATTTTTATATAATTTAAACTTATCTACATAAGTTCAGACCTTTAATACGAGAAGGCTTAGTGTTCCCAAAGGCTATCACACTGAATGACAAATGCTGACTGAAGGAAATAATTACTTCAGCCGTGAGTGTTTTGTGCCAAATATATTGTAGTGCCTCACGGCCACTAGCAAATTGATCTTTTATCTATAAGGAGCATGACTTCATTTTTTTCTCCATCAGAAATCCCTTTTGTCCAGCTCACGGCAGAGTCACAACATCATTTTATACTCTGACCTTTACCATCACCTTCAAACACAGTGAAGATGTCTGCTACCTGGCCTACCATTATCCCTACACATACTCTGCTCTTAAGGTACCTACCTACATACCCATCTACCTACCTACCCACCTTACAACCCAGTAGATGAGATGGTAGAAACGTTTGGATAAAAACTAAGCCATTCCTCTTATATAGTAATTTAAACACTCTCCACAATTAGGTCGCTATTGTAACAGAGTATGTCACATTACATCGTACAAATCAAATCTACCAGGGCCAACAGGGGCAAACATGCTGCACAAGAAGAAATAAGAAAAACATGTAAATAGACAAAACACGAGCAAATAAAAAAAACATCTTCATAAATTTGAAAACACATTTGCAGCCTTTGGAAAACGCTGCAATGAAGGTGTTTCCAGAGGCCACTTTAAAGTAATGCACACATCCTAGTTGTATCTAAGTCTTTTTGTTTTATTTTAACATTGTGATCTAATAATTCAGTGTAGCTGAATAAATAATCAAAGTCGCAAACTGCGGCCAAAACATCTGTAGGCCTATGTGTGCATCACTATAAAGTTTCCTTTGGAAACATTTCCGATCAGTTGTGGATTTTGCAGCACATTTTCCAAATGGCCCTCAATTGTTATCAAATTGAGGAAAATGTTTTCTTAATATGCATGTTTTCTAAGGTTGCACCGCATTTTCCTCTGTCAGTGACTGTAAAATTGTCATTTGAAAAACAGTATTTGATGCCTGAAAATTCAACAATAGACATTCTTAAGTTTTTAAAACTGACCTCAGTTTAAATTAAATAGCTCCAAGCTGCTGCTCTCTAAGGAGAAATATGACAACAATTTAATACAAAGCCACGTATCATTCATTATTTTTCTATCTTTATAGTTGATTTTCCCAGTGGAAAAGATGTTTTCATCCTGTTTGATTGCTCTGTATGAATACATGTACATGAATTACAATGATGTCTAAATGTCCT
>JBBDHG010000097.1:17500-20000 GCA_037951165.1 Lophius americanus | reverse complement strand
CTCTATAGCTATCTCTCTATCTCTATATCTATCTATCTATCTATCTATCTCTCTCTATCTCCATCTATCTCTATCTATATATCTCTAACTATATATCTCTATCTATCTCTATCTATCTATCGTTATCTATCTATATCTCTATCTATCTCTATCTATCTCTATCTATCTCTATATAGATATTTAGATTTATCTCTATCTCTATCTATCTCTATATCTATCTATCGATATCTATCTATATCTATCTATATCTATATCTATATCTCTATCTATATATATTTTTATATAGATATTTAGATTTATGTCTATCTCTATTTATCTCTATATATATATAGAAATTTAGATATATCTCTATATCTATTTATCTCTATAGCTATCTCTATATCTACCTATTTATCTATCTCTATCTATCTCTATATCTATCTATTTATCTATCTATCTCTATCTATCTATATCTCTATCTATATCTCTATCTATCTCTCTATCTATCTATCTCTATATATATCTCTAACAAGATCTATATCAAGATCTCTATCTATCTCTATATCTATCTATCTATCTCTACCTATCTCTATCTATCTATCTATCTATCTATCTATATCTCTCTCTATATCTATCTATCACTATCTATCTATCGATATCTATCTATATCTCTATCTATCTATATCTCTATCTATCTCTATCTATCTCTATCTATCTATCTCTATCTCTCTATCTATCTCTATCTCTATCTATCTATATCTATATCTATCTATATCTCTATCTATCTATATCTCTATCTATCTCTATATCTCTATCTATCTATCTATCTATCTATATCTCTATCTATATTTATATCTATCTCTATCAATCTCTATATCTATCTCCATCTATCTCTATGTATATCTATGTCTATCTCTATCTATCTCTATATCTATCAAGATCTCTATCTATCTCTATCTATCTCTATATCTATCTATTTATCTATCTATCTCTATATATATCTCTATCAAGATCTCTATCAAGATCTTTATCTATCTCTATATCTATCTATCTATCTATCTATCTATCTATCTATTTCTATCTATCTCTATATTTATCTATCTCCATCTATCTATCTCTATCTATCTCTACCTATCTCTATCTCATTATATCTATCTATCTCTATCTATCTATCGTTATCTATCTATATCTCTATTTATCTCTATCTATCTATCTCTATATCTATCTATCGACATCTATATATATCTCTATCTATCTCTATCTCTATCTCTATATATCTCTATATAGATATTTAGATTTATCTCTATCTCTATATAGATATTTAGATATATCTCTATATCTATTTATCTCTATAGCTATCTCTCTATCTCTATATTTATCTATCTATCTATCTCTCTCTATCTCCATCTATCTCTATCTATATATCTCTAACTACATATCTCTATCTCTATTTATCTCTATATTTATATAGATATTTAGATATATCTATATCTCTATATAGATATTTAGATTTATCTCTATCTCTATTTATCTCTATCTCTATATAGATATTTAGATATATCTCTATAGCTATCTCTCTATCTCTCTATCTATCTATCTATCTATCTCTCTCTATCTCCATCTATCTCTATCTATATATCTCTAACTATATATCTCTATCTCTATTTATCTCTATATTTATATAGATATTTAGATATATCTCTATCTCTATATATCTCTATATAGATATTTAGATTTATCTCTATCTCTATCTATCTCTATATCTATCTATCGATATCTATCTATATCTATCTATATTTCTCTATCTATATATCTCTATCTCTATATATCTCTATATAGATATTTAGATTTATCTCTATATCTATCTATCCCTATATCTTCTTATCTATCTATCTATATCTCTATATATCTATATCTTTATATATCTATATCTCTATATAGATATATAGATAGATAGAGATGTAGATAGATAGAGATAGAGATAGATAGAGATAGAGAGATAGAGATAGATAGAGATATATAGATATAGATGTAGATAGATATATAGATAGAGATAGATTCATATAGAAATAGATATAGATATAGAGATAGATAGATATAGATATAGATAGATAGATATCTATCTACATCTATATCTATATATCTCTATCTATCTCTATCTCTCTATCTCTATCTATCTCTATCTCTATCTATCTACATCTCTATCTATCTATATCTCTATCTATCTATATCTCTATCTATCTCTATATCTCTATCTATCTATCTATCTATATCTCTATCTATATTTATATCTATCTCTATCAATCTCTATATCTATCTCCATCTATCTCTATGTATATCTATGTCTATCTCTATCTATCTCTATCTCTATCAAGATCTCTATCTATCTCTATCTATCTCTATATCTATCTATTTATCTATCTATCTCTATATATATCTCTATCAAGATCTCTATCAAGATCTTTATCTATCTCTATATCTATCTATCTATCTCTATATTTATCTATCTCCATCTATCTAT
>JBBDHG010000097.1:5000-7500 GCA_037951165.1 Lophius americanus | reverse complement strand
ATATCTATCTATATCTCTATCTATCTATATATATATCTATCTCTATCTATCTCTATCTATCTATCTATCTATCTATCTCTATATCTATCTCTATCTATTTTTCTATCTATCTCTATATCTATCTATCTATCTATCTATCTCTATATCTATCTATCTCCATCTATCTATCTCTATCTATATCTACCTATTTATATCTATCTATATCTACCTATCTATATCTATCTATCTCTACCTATCTCTATCTCTCTCTATATCTATCTATCTCTATCTATCTATCTCTATATCTATCTATCGATATTTATCTATATCTCTTTCTATCTCTATCTATCTATCTATATCTCTATCTATCTCTATCTATATATCTCTATCTCTATATATCTCTATATAGATATTTAGATTTATCTCTATCTCTATATAGATATTTAGATATATCTCTATATCTATTTATCTCTATAGCTATCTCTCTATCTCCATCTATCTATATCTATATCTATATATCTCTAACTACATATCTCTATCTCTATTTATCTCTATATTTATATAGATATTTAGATATATCTCTATCTGTATATATCTATATATAGATATTTAGATTTATCTCTATCTATCTCTATATATATCTATATCTATCTATATCTCTATCTATATCTCTATCTATCTCTATCTATATATATCTTTATATAGATATTTAGATTTATCTCTATCTCTATTTATCTCTATATTTATATAGATATTTAGATATATCTCTATCTCTATCTATCTCTATATCTATCTATCGATATCTATCTATATCTATCTATATCTCTATCTATATCTCTATCTATATATATCTTTATATAGATATTTAGATTTATCTCTATCTCTATTTATCTCTATATCTATATAGAAATTTAGATATATCTCTATATCTATTTATCTCTATAGCTATCTCTCTATCTATCTATCTATCTCTCTATCTCTCTCTATTTCCATCTATCTCTATCTATATTTCTCTATCTATATATCTCTATCTCTATATATCTCTATATAGATATTTAGATTTATCTCTATATCTATTTATCTCTATAGCTATCTCTCTATCTATCTATCTATCTATCTCTCTCTATCTCCATCTATCTCTATCTATATATCTATCTACATCTATATCTATATCTATCTATCTCTCTCTATCTCCATCTATATATATATCTATCTATCTCTATCTATCTCTATATCTATTTATCTCTATATCTATTTATCTATCTCTATCTCTATATATATATCTATATCTCTATATATCTCTCTCTATATATATATATCTCTATATCTATATCTCTATCTCTAAATCTTTATAAATCTATCTATATATATATAGATATATCGATATCTACATATCTATATCTCCATATCTCCATCTATCTATATCTCTATCTATCTCTATATCTATCAAGATCTCTATCTATCTCTATATCTACCTATTTATCTATCTCTATCTATCTCTATATCTATCTATATCTCTATCTATCTCTCTATCTATCTATCTCTATATATATCTCTATCAAGATCTATATCAAGATCTCTATCTATCTCTATATCTATCTATCTATCTCTACCTATCTCTATCTATCTATCTATCTATCTATATCTCTATATCTATCTATCTCTATCTATCTATCGATATCTATCTATATCTCTATCTATCTATATCTCTATCTATCTCTATCTATCTCTATCTATCTATCTATATCTATATCTCTATCTATCTATCTCTCTCTCTCTATCTCCATCTATCTCTATCTATACATCTATCTACATCTATATCTATCTGTCTCTATCTATCTCTATCTATCTCTATCTATCTCTATATCTCTATCTCTATATATCTCTATCTCTCTCTATATCTCTATATCTATATCTATATATATCTCTATATTTATATCTCTAAATCTATATATATATCTATATATCTATAAATCTATCTATATCTATCTATATCTATATCTATATATATAAATATATCTATATCTATATATCTATATCTCTATATCTCCATCTATCTACATCTCTATCTATCTCTATATCTATCTATATCTCTATCTATCTATATATATATCTATCTCTATCTATATCTATCTATCTATCTATCTATCTATCTATCTCTATATCTATCTCTATCTATTTTTCTATCTATCTCTATATCTATCTATCTATCTATCTATCTCTATATCTATCTATCTCCATCTATCTATCTCTATCTATATCTACCTATTTATATCTATCTATATCTACCTATCTATATCTATCTATCTCTACCTATCTCTATCTCTCTCTATATCTATCTATCTCTATCTATCTATCTCTATATCTATCTATTGATATTTATCTATATCTCTTTCTATCTCTATCTATCTATCTATATCTCTATCTATCTCTATCTATATATCTCTATCTCTATATATCTCTATATAGATATTTAGATTTATCTCTATCTCTATATAGATATTTAGATATATCTCTATAT
>JBBDHG010000096.1:1392500-1425096 GCA_037951165.1 Lophius americanus | reverse complement strand
CTGACCTAACCTGACCTAGACCCCACCTAACCCCACCTTAACTCACTTCACCTAACCTAACCTGACCTAACCTGACCTAGACCCCACCTAAACTCACTTTGCTTCACCTCATCTAGCTTCACCTAACCTGACCTAACTTAAACTCACTGAGCCTGGACTGTTTCACTGAATGAACCCGGACTGTTTCACTGAATGAACCTGGACTGTTTCACTGAATGAACCTGGACTGTTTCACTGAATGAACCAGACTGTTTCACTGAATGAACCTGGACTGTTTCACTGAATGAACCCAGACTGTTTCACTGAATGAACCCGGACTGTTTCACTGAATGAACCTGGACTGGAATCATAGAACAGTAACGGGAATTCATTTATTCAGTTTTTCTGCGATTTTGCCAAAATCTATTTTGCGACTTAAGACACCTGCATAGTCCTGATTAATGTTTAAAAGTAGAATGAACATATATGCAGTAAAAGCTGCGAGACGAGGTCCACATAATGTTCAGTGGTGAGGCGTAGAAGGACTTTGTGTTCATGTATTTACAACCTTCAGGCTTTGAGACCGCCGTCGGTTCAGGGTCGGTTCACGAGGCGGCCTGAATATAATCCTGGTGGATTTTCCCATGGTCCCTCCTTGTTTCTCGACTCTCCTTCTGAGATCATCCGTGTTTTCGTCTGCAGTAATAACGTCCGTAATTACCTCCGGCCGGGAGGTCATGTTGTCGCCTCGGGTCTGACGGTCCAAAACTACTGGACGGATTTCCATGATCCTGGTGGAAAGAGGGATGGAGCCGGTGCCAGGAAGAGATGTGGACGAGTCCAGGAATATTTCCCCCTTTTTCTCTGCACACACAAGTGTTTTGAGTGATTGAGGACACGTCTGCGGCGTGACGTGTTTTCACGTATAAAACAGCATCGTCAGCATATAGACGGATGTTTTAGATCTGGTGTTTGTGAACCAGCAGATGTTTGTAAACCAGGATATAAAAGACAGCAAACAATCATTCCGTGCCTCCGGGGGTGAATTCCACAACATGGGGTTAACAAACTCTGGGTTTAACCCTGAAAACTCTGACTTTCTTCCTCCTCCAGCTGTGTGGGATTGTGGAGTTCGTCTTCAACTTGAGTCTGAATCTGGGGAAAGTACCTCTCCTGTAGAAAACCTCCTCCTGTGTGGTACATGTCCCCAAGACGCCGCAACCCAAGGACCTCAACACCTGGATCCTGGACCACCTAACCAACCGTCCACAGTGTGTGAGGACTCGGACTGTGTGTCGGACGTGGTTGTCTTTAGTAAGGGGGGCGGTCCTGGCTCCGTTCCTCTTCACCCTCCACACTGAAGACTCTTCCTCGTGTCACCTGGAGAAGTTCTCTGACGACTCTGCAGTAGAACCAAGGTACTGGTGATGGACCTCCTCAGTAATATTTCCTGTATGGTGTAATATTTATATTGTGGAGTAATAACCTAGTAAAGTATATATTATTTTTATATTTGCATTTTATTCTCTTCTATTGATCTGTGAAGTCTTTGCTGCTGTAACACTGCAATTTCCCTGTTGTGGGACTAATGATAAACTTATCTTATCTTACTTAACTTAACTTATCTTATCTTATCTTATCTTATCTTATCTTAACTTAACTTAACTTAACTCAACTTATCTTATCTTATCTTAACTTATCTTAACTTATCTTATCTTATCTTATCTTATTTTATCTTATCTTAAGTTAACTTAACTTAACTCAACTTATCTTAACTCAACTTATCTTATCTTATCTTATCTTATCTTAACTTATCTTATCTTAACTTATCTTATCTTATCTTAACTTAACTTAACTTATGTTATCTTAACTTATCTTAACTTATCTTAACTTATCTTATCTTAACTTAACTTATCTTATCTTATCTTATCTTATCTTAACTTAACTTAACTTAACTCAACTTATCTTAACTCAACTTATCTTATCTTATCTTATCTCAACTTATCTTAACTTAACTCAACTTATCTTATCTTATCTTAACTTAACTCAACTTATCTATTTTATCTTATCTTAACTTATCTTAACTTATCTTAACTTATCTTATCTTAATTTATCTTATCTTATCTTAACTTATCTTAACTTATCTTATCTTAACTTATCTTAACTTATCTTAACTTATCTTATCTTATCTTAACTTAACTTAACTTATCTTAACTTATCTTAACTTATCTTAACTTAACTTAACTTAACTTAACTCAACTTATCTTAACTCAACTTATCTTATCTTTGTTAAAATGTTGCCATATATATATATATATTTATATATATATATATATGATCACGCGGCCGACAGGAAACAATGACATCAGAACCTAACGGCGCCGGAGGTTCCGCGGAGGCGTCGGGTCGTTTGGCGTCGGTGAAGTTTTGCCTCTCTACTCTAAAAACAAACAGGAAAAGGCGCCGCTGAGTTCTGAGGTCCAGGTTTTGGGTACTGGTTTAATATGAGCAGAACTCGGCGTTGCTGCTGAGGCTCATGGGTAATGTTGTTCAAACTAAGAGATGTGACTGCGTCGGGCATTCAGGCTCCGAAGCTCGCCGGTCCTCCAAGATCTAGAGGTGAGCCCCCCGACCCGGACGTCTCCGGCGGGACCGCTGGTTCTTGGAGGCCCGTTAGGGAGGTCACCCTGAAAATCTGAAGCCTCAGAAGTCAGGGCTCGGGCGAGCGCGACTGAAGGTGTGAGAGATTAACACTCCCTCGCCAACATGTTAACGGCCTGCAGCGGCGGCCAGCAGCCATTCCTGCGGCCCCGCCGACCTCGGCGGGGACGTAACGAGAGGCATTTGTTTGGAGTCCATTAAAACCAGAACCCGTAAATGTCCACACCTCCTGAAAAACACCGGCCACGTCTGACGGCAGACAAGAACCCGGCTGGCGAGTCGAGGGCAGTCGGTTTTAACGAGCTGACCTCCATCGCCTTCGCCCTTTTTCCACGGCTCCTCAAAACGGTGAGGACGACTGATTGACAGGTCCGGAAACGATTAAAGAGGAAGTCTTCAACTTCTTGACTGACCTCACAAGTCTGAAGGTTTTATATCGAGGTCTTCGTTGGTTGGTTGGTTGCTTCTTTGGCGTCTTGGTGGATTTTTGGTTTGCTTGGTTCTTGACCCAATGGTTGGTTGGTTTGGATCTTTTGGTTTGTGCAGTAGTGGGTTGGTTACGTTCTTGACTGGTTAGTTTGGTTCTTGGTTGGTTTGTTAGCTGGTTCCTTGTGTTCTTGACCCAATTGCTGGTTGGTTGGTTGGTTGGTTGGTTGGTTGGTTGGTGGGTTGGTGGGTTGGTGGGTTGGTGGGTTGGTGGGTTGGTTGGTTGGTTGGTTGGTTGGTTGGTTGGTTGGTGGGTGGGTTGGTTGGTTGGTTGGTGGGTTGGTTGGTTGGTTGGTTGGTTGGTTGGTTGGTTGGTTGGTTGGTTGGATTCTTGGTTAGCTGGTCCATTGGGTTGCCGGTTGGTTTGTGATTCCGGTTAAATTCCTCTTCTTCAACCTGACTTAAAATCCAACAACTTTAGACCAGAACCTCCAACTATATGAAAGCCGGGGAGGGAATCTCCTCCAGACCCGCTGGGAGGACGGGGGCGTGGATCAGTTTTTAAATCCCTCTTTGTGTCCAGATTTCTGGTGATGGTACCGAAAAAGTCCAATCCGGACCAGAATCCAGATTTGCTGGATCTGAATCCGTACCTGTAGGAGGTGGGTCGTTTGGTCGGTCGGTTGGTTGGTATCAGATACATCCTAACAACCGGATCTGGACCTGGAGGACCGTTCAGTTTTTACTCGCAGTAAAGTTCTGCCTTCTTTCATTTTTAACCCAAAACAGCATGAATGAAAAAATTCCCCCACTACGTTCTCGAGCCTCTCGGACTTATGGACCCCCCCCCCCCCCGAGGAGGTCCTAGAGGACCGGAGCTCCCTGTGGGCCGGGTTTACGGTCTGCAGTCTGAGTCCCCGGGCTCAGGAGTCGCTCTCTCCACTTTACTGCTGCTTTTTCACGGCCTCCCAGTTTATCGTAAAATTCAAATTATGTCGAGGAACATGTTTACAGAATGGAAGCGGGACTTCACAGCTCCGGGTCTGGGTCTATATTTACCCAGACTGCAACAAACATCTGGATCCGCTGCGGCGCTGAGGCCGTAAACTTACAGTAGGTGCTACTGTACGCCCCCCCTCCACCCCACCCCACCCCACCCCACCCCACCCCACCCCACCACCCTTATTAGCTCTAGTCCTGTTCCTGAGACTTGGATCGGGTTTCTCCACCGCACCGTAAAAAGAGAGAGGAGCAGCAGGCGGGGTTCTGGTCTGACAGAAAAAAAGCCCCTCTGGCAGACGGCGGCGAGGTGGCGTCGCCTCCGGCGCAGGACGGCGTTTAAAAACAACACAATCGCCCTCAACCCACAAGACAAGAGCGTTTAGGTGCTAATTCCTCCGCCATGGAAGATGTTAGTCACCGGGTCCAGACGGAACCCAGTGTTTTTCTGAAGGACTCATCCTGGTGCTGGTGTTTGGAAAACCTTGTAGACCTCTGCTACCAGCAGAGCCGCTGACGTAGGTCTGAAGATGTGTCACCCTGGCCCACGATCGGCGGCCCGATGGGGCGAACAGAACTCCAGCGCCGACCCACAGAGAGAGAGACGCCTGGAGAAGACCGACTCCATGGGATTCATCAACGACGACGATGGAACTTAGAACTCGTCACAAGCAGCGGCCCAGGAGAATCTGCCCTCTGGTTCTGGACCAGGAGCCTGGTGCTGGTCTTCCTCTCCAGGTGAAGGTCAGGAGCAAACATGGTGTAGAACATCTGAGCAGAACCGGAGAAGGAAAGAGGGGAGAAGAACAAACACCGGAAATCCCTTCAGTAAAAGTTGAACTGAGTCGGGTTTATTTAATCTGAGCTAGCAACTAGTTCCCGTCCCTCGTCTCTGAGTCCGTCTCGTCTCTGAGTCCGTCTCGTCTCTGAGTCCGTCTCGTCTCTGAGTCCGTCTCGTCTCTGAGTCCGTCTCGTCTCTGAGTCCATCTCGTCTCTGAGTCCGTCCCCCCCGCCCAGCAGAAGAACCGATGAGATGTTCAGACCAACTGAAGGTCATCATTGGATTGCTTGGTTTTGTTTGTTTCTTTAGTTGGCTGGTAGTTTTATTAGTTGCTGGTTGACGGAATTGTTGTTTGGGTTTTCGGCTGGTTGGTTGAGTTGATGGTTGGGTTGTTGTTTGTTCTGTTGGTTGCTGGTTGCCTCTCTGAATTGTTGGTTGGATGGTTGTTGGTGGGGTTGTTATTTTTTTTGCGGGTTGCTGGTTGCTTGTCTGAGTCGTTGCTTGAGTTTTTGGTTGGTTGGCTGAATTGCTGGTTGGCTTGTTGTCGGTTGGGTTGCTGTTTGTTTCTGTTGGTTGCTAGTTGCTTGTCTGAGTTGTTATTTGGGTTTTTGAAACATTTGTCCGACGCACCGACAACCGCTCTGAGTGACGGCGGGATTCTACTTCCTGTTTGATCATTGGGTGAATATTAGTTCAAGATTTAAAGACAACACAAAGTTTTATAAGAACTAATAACATTTATCCTCTCAGACATCAAAGCTCTCCGGTTTTCCTCCATATCTCTCCCTAATCCGACGTATCCCGTTAACTACCCATGATCCTCTATGTTGTGGCGCACCTCAGGGTCTTCTCCCGTCTGGTTGTGTAACATTAACCAGAAACAGCCCCGGTCCCCGGAGGACGGGCCCGGATCTGAATCCCCTTCAGACTCCAGACGCTGTGACTCGTCCAATTAGCTTCAGTCGTGTCGTAAATCTTCGCTCATCCACTCGGAGCTTGTGAAGTGGCGGCGGCGCCCGCCGCTGTTTTTCATTTAGGCAACATTTTAACAACAAGCGTCTATAAAGTTTCCGATCTGTCACTGGGAAATGAGATTTGTGTGTGGCCTCAATCCGCCGGCGCTCCTTACGGTTCCGCTCTTTTGAACGTCGGCGGAGAAAGTTTCTGACAGGAGTCTGAGGCGGGAGGGGAAGGAGAGGAGGAGATCAGAGGAGGCGTGCGATCGGGAGCGCCGCTCGCCGTTCGTGACGGAGGAGGTTGTTTAACTTATTCCCAGGAAAACGCTCAAAGTAGATTCAAACTTTATTCTGAAAGGGTTGGACTTCCCCCCCCCCAGCGGATTTTGAGGTACGTGACACCAGTAAGACGCCATCACGATCCTTCGCCGTGAACGCCATCAGCGTCAGGGAAGCGTTTTGTCCCGCCTGCTTCCTTTCCAGAACATTTCTGGACTCAGCCGAGTTCTGACGTTGGGCCTTTTGTTCTTCAGGAGCTTTTATTGTTTGTTTTTTGTTTCCACGGAAACAAGCTGGACTGACGTTCATGCAAATTTTCTTCGGGCCACACGAAGGATGCGAGTGGGAATGTTTCAGCTTTGCTGAGAATAATATGATGCGGCGACATAAAAGCTGATCGGCGTTCAGGTTCTTCAGGAAAATTCACTCTTCACAGAGACAAAGCTCTTAAAGTCACATATCCTATCAAGACATCAAAGCCACAAAGGTCATGACTGACGGAGAGATCAGAACCACCAGGGCCTCACTTTACAAAAGACATCAAAGCCAACAACGACGCATGTTGCAAAGACATCAAAGCCAATACGGTCAAATGCCATGGACACTAGCGATCAAGGATTATAAAAAAAACACCAAAGCCAGCAATGTCATATTTTACATAACTATCAAAGTCAGGTGTCCAGGAGACACCAAAGCCGTCAATGTGACATGTAGGAAAGACATAAAAGTTAGTTAGGTCAGAAACCATGACCATTAAAGCTATCAAACATCATGTGTCGCATTAATAGACCAAAGCAATCAATGTGACATGTAAAAAAAAACATCAAAGCCACTACAGTCACATGCGAAAGAGACACCCAAACCTCCCAAGGTCAAACGTCACAAAGACATGAAAACCAACAATGTCACGTGTCATAAAAGATACAGATACAGGACATCAAAGTTATTAAGGGCCAATACCTCAAACACCAAATCTTTTAATGTAACATGTTACAAAAGACATCAATGTTATTATTGTCAAGTGTCATTGTCATTGACATCAAAGCCACCAGAGATCGGATGTCATGGACATTAAAGCCAGTTTTGTGCTGTTTACATAATTCACTCATGTTCAAATTACTTTTTTGGGGGGGGGGGGTCAATGTGCATTGGGACATCAAAGCCTGTCATTCGGAGGGAGTTTTCGGAGCTGCTGGTCTGTTGTCAAGTCAGAGTCAATATGAAGAGGAAAGAATGTTCACTTCCTGTCTGGCTGGTTGTCTGGGTAACCGTGGTAACCAGATAACCGATGTTATCCTGGCAGTAGTTGTAATGTTATGGCTGATCAGTTTTTACTGATGTGTTTGGACTGTAGGGGGGGGTCAGGAATGGAGTGTGAAACCTCCACACAGAGAGGCCCAGCGGCGGTTTAGAACCCAGAACCTCGTCCTCGCCGTGAGGCGAATCGGACTCCTCGTGGCCCGGAGTCAGATTTGTGTCACATTGAGGCGTTAAAAATCAGATTTGATTGCCTTCAGCGGGTCATGTGATCTCAGTCCAGGCTCCCTCCGGCGCTGTCAGCGTGAGCTGGAACCCCCTCGGTTCTGGTCCTGGCTCTGGTTCTGTGATGTCATCACTCCTGATGGCGTTTCCATGTGTGACCGACTCGTTTAACAAGCCCGAGTGTTGATTTGGAGTCTCGGCTGGTGAGAGCCTCGTCCACGGCGAGCAAACCTCACGCCGTCAGCGGGATGAAGAGCGCCGCGCCGCTTCACCCTAAACGTGTGTGACATGTTTAAAGTATCAGCCGCTCCGACCCGACTCTCCTGCTCGCTCCAATCTGCTCCACGCGGGAAGAAAATGCGTCCTGGCCTCCGCCGCTCGCCCTCTCGTTTTCCTCTTATTTGAGCGTCTCCATGGAAACGGGGGTTTGTTGACGGGGCGTGTTGACAGGAGGCCTCTCCGGGCCAAACGCAGAGAATTCCCCGCGCCTCCTCGTGTGAGGGCAATGCATGCAGGGAAAAAATCATCACTGGCAGCAGGCAGAGAGCGAGAGAGAGAAAGAGAGAGAGAGAGAGAGTTATTTACTTCCTAAAGGAACATTACAACCATTTACAGGATAATATTCTCCTTTCCTTATGTTTAATAAGAATTAATGTTTGAAACTCCGGTTTTTATTCGTCCTTCATTCCCTCTGTCACTCTTCATCCTTATTTCCCTCTGTTACTCTTCATCCTTATTTCCCTCCATCATTTCCTTTTTCTCTCTTTAATTTTAATTTTTAATTTCTTAATTTCCTTTGTTTCGCCTCCTGCTTCCTCACTTCCTTTCTTCCTCCTTCCTCGCCTCTTTCTGAGTTTCTCTGTTTCCTTTTCCTTACATCTCTATTTCATCTCCTTTCCTTCTTTTCCCTCCTCATCTCCTAGTTCCTCCTTCCTTGCTTGCTAGCCTCCTTTCTTCCCTCCTTCCACTCATTTTTGTTCATCCTTCCGCTTTTTCTTGTTTCCTTGCCTCCTTTGATTCCTGCTTCCTTTTTTCTTGCTTTCTCATTTCCTTTCTCCCTGCCTCCTAGTCTCACTATGCCTACTTCCTTGCTTCCTCACTTCCTCAACTCCTCCTTCCTCGCCTCCTCCTGTGTGGCCTTTTTCTTCCTCCTGTCTCCTTTTCCATTTTTCTTTATTTCATCTATTTCCTATCCTCATCTTTCCTTGTCTCCTTGCTTCCTACCTCCTCCATGAGGTTTCCTTTCAGCTATGGAGCCTCAGGCCGGCCTGTCATTTACTGCAGGCCTGTAGTTTGTGAGCCAGGGAGGATTCTGGGAGCAGTGGGAGGAAGGGGTGGGGGGTGGGGGTGGAATGACGGAGCAGAACCGGGACACCAGGGTCGCTGGTGTCGGTCCAGACGTCTGTCCGCAGGTAGCGGTGGTCCGACTCAGGTGGGTTGTTTATCCAGAGAGAAGAAGTTTTGACTTCCACTCAGGAAATAATTAGTCTCATTTCCTCCTTTGTTGGCGGCGTCCTCTGCCAGCGCGGTAATGGAAGGTCTGTGTCAGAGTTTCTGCTCAGAGAGGATTCGGCGACGGCCCAGTCAGCCGCCACATCACCGGGACGGAGCGGAACCGACCCCGCACCCGCAGGAGGTTCCGATCCGGTCGGCTGAGTCGCAGCAGGTAGACAGCCGTCAGACTCACGGCGTCAGACGCACTCAAAGGTTAAAGTTCAGCAGATAATTCAACTTCGCTGGTCGTCTCCTCCTGCTGAAGGAAGGAGGAGCTTCACGGGGAAACAGCCTTCAGACTTCAACGTTCACGTTCAAGGTCACGTTCAAGGTCACGTTCAAGGTCACGTTCAAGGTCACGTTCAAGGTCACGTTCCCTCCAGCAGATCAAGACTTCCCTCTTTTTCCAGCGATCAGGAGATAATTGGTCAAAGTGACAAAGATGTCCTTCCTGTCATGACTGCTTCCTTAAGTCGCGTCTTTCCTTCACCTCTCCTCTCGTTTCCTTCCTGCTCTCTTTCACTCTTTCTCTTCCTCTGGTTTTCCATCCGTCTTCCTTCTGTATCTCCTCCGTTCATCCCTCTTTCTTTTCCTCTTTTTATTCCCTATGTCCGACTTTCATGCCTTCTTCTCTCACTTTCCCTATATTTCACTCTTCTTTAAATAAGCTTTAGTTTCCCTTTTCTTTACTTTTTCCCTCCATGTTCCTTACCTCCTTCTCTTCTTTCCTCAATTCTTTTCGAAAGGAAGAAGGAGAATCATCTTTTCTTTCCTGCTTCCTTTCTTCCTGCTTCCTCGCTTCCTTTCTTCCTGCTTCCTCGCTTCCTTTCTTCCTGCTTCCTCGCTTCCTTTCATCCCTGCTTCCTTTCTTCCTTTCTTTCCTGCTTTGTCGTGGACTTTCATGTTATCTGGTGTCGACTAACAGGATTGATGGAAGACCTTGAACCTAAACCGAGGCAGAGCTCTCTCTCTCTCTCTCTCTCTCTCTCTCTCTCTCTCTCTCTCTCTCTCTCTTTCTCTTCTCCCCACAGGTAACATTCCTGTTTGTGAGTAACACCTGTATTTAGACTTTCCCCCGACATTCACCTCTGCTACGATCCTTCGGGAACTTTTGTCCTATGGAAAACAGCTGTTCCGGAAGAGTCCGGACTTCCCGATTCTTCCCAAGATATAATCACATGTTCCCGTCCCTGATGTCTGTCTGCGGTTCAAGTTCATGCAGGTGTTTGTGGAACTTTATGAGTTCAATGTTTACCTTAAAGTTTCTTTAAATCCATCGTGGGTCGAACACTTTATGCGGATCCCCTCCAGTTGTCCCGTCGCTGGGAAACCCCTCCCCTCAGATTAACGACGACATGTCAGATACTTTAAGTGGAACTGAGAGAGAAATTGTGTGTGACATCTCGCAGTGACATCATTCTGCAGTGACATCATTCAGCAGTGACATCATTCTGCAGTGATATTATCATGCAGTGACATAATCATTCAGTGACATCATTCTGCAGTGACATCATCCAGCAGCAGCATTATTCTGCAGTGATGTCATTCTGCAGTGACATCATCCAGCAGTGACATAATTCTGCAGTGACATTTTCTTCAGTGACATCATCCAGCAGTGACATTTTCTTCAGTGACATCATCCAGCAGTGACATCATTTTGCAGTGACATCATCCAGCAGTGACATCATTCTGCAATGACATAATGCAGCAGTGACATCATTCTGCAGTGACATCATTCTGCAGTGACATCATCCAGCAATGACATCATTCTACAGTGACATCATCCAGTCGCGACATCATTTTGCAGTGTCATCAATCTGCAGTGACATCATCCAGCAGTGACATCATTCTGCAGTGACATCATCCAGCAGTTACATCATTCTGCAGTGACTTTATCCAGCAGTGACATCATTCTGCAGTGTCACCAATCTGCAGTGACATCATCCAGCAGTGACATCATTCTGCAGTGACATAATGCAGCAGTGACATCATTCTGCAGTGACATCCTCCAGCAGCGACATCATTCTGCAGGGACATAATGCAGCAGTGACATCATTCTGCAGTGACTTTATCCAGCAGTGACATCATTCTGCAGTGTCACCAATCTGCAGTGACATCATCCAGCAGTGACATCATTCTGCAGTGACATAATGCAGCAGTGACATCATTCTGCAGTGACATCATCCAGCAGCGACATCATTCTTCAGTGACATAATGCAGCAGTGACATCATTCTGCAGTGACATCATCCAGCAGCGACATCATTCTGCAGTGACTTTATCCAGCAGTGACATCATTCTGCAGTGTCACCAATCTGCAGTGACATCATCCAGCAGTGACATCATTCTTCAGTGACATAATGCAGCAGTGACATCATTCTGCAGTGACATCATTCTGCAGTGACATCATTCTTCAGTGACATAATGCAGCAGTGACATCATCCAGCAGTGACATCATCCAGCAGCGACATTTGTGCGAGTATCCTGACACTTTTGGGTCAGTCCTGGTAAATCATGACCTCCTGGTTGGATGAAGTCATCACTAAAAGTCTGAAGACATCCTTCTTCTGTCGTGCGTCCAGGGTAGACGCCGTTTAGCGGGTCGGACCCGCCCTGAATATGAAATATGTCTTCTCAGTGAGTCTCCAGCAGACTGAAGGTTTTCATTAGGACGGACGGCGAGGCAGAGATTTACAGCATCTGAAGACTCTTCCAGCGCCGTCCCCCCATGTGAACCAGATTAACTGGCATTACGCTCCTGCTGGCCAGCCCAGCGACCCGCGGGACTCTGGGCTCATTCAGAACCAACATTAAAGACACCAAACCGACACGGATCAATACGTTCTTCAGCCCTTTATTAAATTCTTTGGATAGGATCTGGCCCGGTTCTCCTCTCTGGTGCCTGCGGGGAGGAGGTGAAGGTCGCGTCGGGCCGGTTCCTCTCATGATGGTAAAACCGTGCGGCGCGAAACGGATACGCAGTTAGACGCTTCCTTGTTGTGACTCTGTGGTCGGGAGTCGGTTTTAAAAATGTCCTGAGGAAGGACGGCGAGAGGAAGGAAGCCGCTTCAGCGTTTCTCCATCTGTCCCACGGACACTGGAGAAGCCAGAGGAGAGGAGGGCACTGATGGTTCCAGCAGGCCCCCCAGAACCCCCCGCACATTCGTAGGACTCAAGCCCGGCTTTAAGGATAAGTCCGGGGTTTCCGCATCACATTCCTCTCTTGAACGAAAACCCGCTGAGCGGCTGGTACTCGGAGAACTTCTGGTCCGAGGGACCGCTCAAAGACTCCACCTGCTAATCGGAGGTCTGGAGACCATCGTCATCTTCATCATCTGGATCCGCGCTCGCGCTCCAGGCCTCCATCTTTATCCTCCTCCTCGTTGTGGTCTGAGCCTTACTGCTCCTGTTGCAGGAAGTATCCGGGTCCAAACCCTCCTGGACTCCTGGACTCAAGCTGAGTCAACAGTAGCCTTCCAGCATCTGTGACCACCGTCCTTCTGTCCACACCCTCTCTGGGGTCCGATGGGTATTGGTCACCTGGACTTTGGCATTTGGTTCATCCCACAGTTCCATACATCTCCACAGCAACCTGCAGGATTCCACGATATTCGGTTCAGTTGGTTGGTTGGTTTGTTGGTTTGTTGATTTGTTTGTTGGTGGGATAGGTGGCTGGCTGGTTGGTTGGTTGGTTGTTTGGCTGGTTAGGTGGTTACTTAGTTGGTTAGTTGGTTGTTTGGTTGGTTGTTTAGTTTTAGGTTGGTTGGTTGGTTGGTTGGTTGGTTAGGTGGTTACTTAGCTGTGTGGTTGGTTGGTTGGGTGGCTGGTTAGATGGATGGTTAGGTGGTTAGTTGGTTGTTTGGTTGGTTGGTTGGTTGGTTGGTTGGTTGGTTAGGTGGTTACTTAGCTGTGTGGTTGGTTGGTTGGGTGGCTGGTTAGATGGATGGTTAGGTGGTTAGTTGGTTGTTTGGTTGGTTGGTTGGTTGGATGGTTAAGTGGTTGGTTGTTTGGTTGGTTGTTTAGTTTTAGGTTGGGTTGGTTGGATGGTTAAGTGGTTGGTTGTTTGGTTGGTTGGTTGTTTAGTTTTAGGTTGGTTGGTTGGTTGGTTAGGTGGTTGGTTAGGTGGTTGGTTAGGTGGTTGGTTAGGTGGTTAGTTGGTTAGTTGGTTGGTTAGGTGGTTAGTTGGTTGTTTGGTTGGTTGGGTGGCTGGTTGTACATATTTAATCCTGCATCGTGTTGCCAGTCCAGAATAGATATAGATTCCCTCCAGAGGTTCTGGTTCTCCCTCATTTTGGAGGTGAAAACCACCAAAGGGGATTATCCTGATTAGATGCTGAAACCCCTTCAACCGCCTCCTTTTGATGCGAATGACTAGCAGATCTTCCCCAAGTTCTTCTGATTCCCTACAGAGAACCTCAGTTCTGGTGGTTCTGGTTCTTAAACACGACGACATGGTGGGGAAAAAAATGCTCCCCTCCACATCGCCTGGTGATCCAGTCCCTCCAGTAGGTGACCCACATCCTCCTCCGAACCACCAGTCCTGGTCTTCATCAGATGAACCCACGAGACTCTCTGACTGACAGTCTTCCGGAGAGTCGGGTCGGTTCTGCTGTGTGAAATCTCATTCGCAGTCGCTGTCCGTGAAATTGCCGCAACCTTCCTCCTCAGCTCCGATTCTTTCTGAAGAATAATATCTGCGAGTTTCCTGACATCCATCAGAATGTCGTCACGCAGACGGACTGGATCGGGATCCGTTTCTGCTTTTCCTCATCCGGGCTGGGATGCAGAGATGCTTCCAGTGGCCTCAGGCTGGTGCTGGTGCTGGTGCTGGTGCTGGTGCTGGTGCTGGTGCTGGTGCTGGTGCTGGTGCTGGTGCTGGTGCTGCAGATGTGGAGCTGGACTCCAGTATTGATTACAGCCTCCATCTGTTGTGCGTTTGTCTCATTGTTGTGTGTTGATTTTCCCAGACGTACTCTTTCCATGAATCACTCCCAGCGCCGGCCAGGCCCAGAGTGCTTTCGCAGACCCGGCCCGGCTCCTTGTTTATGGTTTTCTCATCAATAAACGGATTATTGTCTCTGCTCCGACTTCAGCTTGAAATCTGGAACGTCGCTATAAAAATGATAGCGGAGGTCAGTTCTTTAAAGTCCCAGGCAGCAGGAGGCCCGCGGGTCCGATCGGCGCCAGCTGGCTCTGAATATTTGACCTTTTCTCTGAGACGTTTATCGGAGCTCGTCTCCAAAGAGATTCATTTAGAGGTAGAGTTTAAAGGAGGCGAGGAGAATCGTCTCCAGTGTAAGTTCACGCGTCCAACAATGTCCTTCAGTTAGAAGGTGTCGGATCAGGATTCAGACTCAAGGTCAACGGGGTCGCGCTGCCGGTGGTACCATTTATACACGACGCAAAGCAGGACCCAGTGAAACAGTCCAGGTTCATACAGTGAAACAGTCCAGGTTCATACAGTGAAACAGTCCAGGTTTATACAGTGAAACATTCCAGGTTCATAGAGTGAAACAGTCCAGGTTCACACAGTGAAACAGTCCAGGTTCATAGAGTGAAACAGTCCAGGTTCACACAGTGAAACAGTCCAGGTTCATACAGTGAAATAGTCCAGGTTTATACAGTGAAACATTCCAGGTTCATAGAGTGAAACAGTCCAGGTTCACACAGTGAAACAGTCCAGGTTCATAGAGTGAAACAGTCCAGGTTCACACAGTGAAACAGTCCAGGTTCACAGAGTGAAACAGTCCAGGTTCATACAGTGAAATAGTCCAGGTTCATACAGTAAAATAGTCCAGGTTTATACAGTGAAACAGACCATGTTCATACAGTGAAACAGTCCAGGTTCATACAGTGAAACAGTCCAGGTTCATACAGTGAAATAGTCCAGGTTTATACAGTGAAACATTCCAGGTTCATAGAGTGAAACAGTCCAGGTTCACACAGTGAAACAGTCCAGGTTCATAGAGTGAAACAGTCCAGGTTCATACAGTGAAATAGTCCAGGTTCATACAGTAAAATAGTCCAGGTTTATACAGTGAAAAAGTCCAGGTTTATACAGTGAAATAGTCCAGGTTTATACAGTGAAACAGTCCAGGTTTATACAGTGAAATAGTCCAGGTTTATACAGTGAAATAGTCCAGGTTTATACAGTGAAACAGTCCAGGTTCATTCATACAGTGAAACCTGTAAACTTCCCTACAATAATATTCAGAAGCAGGTTTCAGGCGTTATTATTTTCTGCTCAGAGCAGATTTAAATTTGTTTTACCTGAGAATATTTTTCACTTCCTGTTCTGATAGATTAATTTTTGCTTGACGGTCCTTTTGGTTCTGATTCAGAGTTTCTACAAACATGATTGTTTCTTTCTGGTGGAATGTTCACAAAACTATGAAAAGGTCGTGGGGTTAATTAGAAATTAGTTTTACAACTGAGGAATCTCAAAAAGGAAACTCTTCCCTCTGAAAGATCAAAAATGCCCGACATAATCAAATTAGCGTGACTCTAATCAGGATCAAAATATTTCTGTTAACTTTACTTGAAACTGTGTCAGATCTTTTTTTTTCTTTTTTTTTTTTGACTAAATTTAACATCAAACAACCAGAACAACCAAAAAAACACAAGTTAAAAATTACAAATCTATTAATGGAATCAAAGGAGTTCTCTCAAAGCAACTGGGCCCGTGTGGAAGAGGCTCCGCCCCCTCAGAACCTCAATTATAAAACGTAAAAAAAAATAGTAAAAAAGAAATAAAAAAACACGGTAAATTACTGAAAGCTGTGGTTTCCAAATTTTAACGTACAAGATACGATGATCGTGTAGAAAAATGTTGCGATAAATTATCATGAAAAAAACGAAATTGTTGTTTTTTTAAACTAAAAATAAAAAATCCTTTTATTTCTTTTCATATATTAAAACAAACGTTAATCACAATAAATTCAGACTGATACATAAATGAGAATATATGATAATAATAAATTATAAACGCAGCCATATATTTTTTATATCTAATTTAAAAAGAAAACTGTAAAAAGAAAAGAAAAAAAATTATTATTACGAAATCTTGAGAAAATTTGATTAAAAAACGGACGCAATTTACTTTATTCTGAATCAGAGAACAATCCAGACTTATCAAATAACATATGAAAGTAAATCCTGATTCAGTTTATCAGTAAGTAACATAAAGTCAGGCTTTAGCTTATGCATTAGCAATTCCCTTTATAGCATAGTTAGCAAGTACACTTAATAACTATGAAATAAAATAGAAAAATAAATTACCGATTAGCTAGCCCATTAGCTAACTATGTAAGATACTTGGCTAATAAACTAATTATATACTAAGGTATCTTACCAACTAGTTAGTTATTTAAACATAACTAAAACCAACTCATTGTCTGCTAACTACGTAAGATTTTATTTTGGTTTGTTTGTTTACTATCTCAAACAGCTAAAGAAGAAAAACTGATATACGGTAATAACGCGGTACTAACGCGGTACTAACGCGGTACTAACGCGGTACTAACGAGGTACTAACGCGGTACTAACGCGGTACTAACGCGGTAATAACGCGGTAATAACGCGGTAATAACGCGGTACTAACACTGGGGCCACTCGGAACTAAAACGTTTTCTCTCCATAGTTTGTTCTGCATCCGAGATCAATAAATCCAGACTTGTGTTCTAGCATAAATACATGAATAAAAGCCGTGTTCCGTACATCGTGTGGTTAAAGAAAGTCACTTCTAGCGTATACAGTATGTATATATAATCACCCACAGATGGACTAATATGACTTATGTCATCTTTTATTTAGTCTGAGCATGTGTTCAAGCGTAAACAATACTTTTAGAAGAGATTTGATATTTTTACATCGCCCTGCTGGGAAAGGGGGGCGGGGGGGGGGGGGGGGGGGGGGGGGGGGGGGAGTCGTTGAATCGGAAAGTTTAGCCGCCTGTTTATCTTCTGGTGTCAGACGTTAAACAGTAGAAGATGTCGGTTCACACACGCCGACCACATGTCAGACTGTGTCGCTGGATCGCGCTCCGCTGTCTGATGATGATGATGATGATGATGATGATGATGATGATGGTGATGCTGCTGCTGCTGGAGAGTCGGGGGTTTTTCGGGGGGATGGCGGGATCTGATGAAACAACAAAATGTTCTCAATAACATCGTGTCTCACGTCTCACGCTGAGCTGGATGTTTTAGGGTCCGGGGGCGTACTGAACATCAGCCGGGGGCCTGATACCTACGATACTTCGCATAATAACACGTTTAAATATCTTCACGACTTTTGTTATTTATTGTTCTTTGTTTGTCTGATGTTTTGTTGTCACTGTTTTATTGTTTTTGATTTATTGCTGGTTCTTTTTACTCCTGGGAAAAACTTTGAATTTAGTGGCTATTTCAAAGCGTAGCCGATGAGCCAAAATTAGCTTGCATGCTAACTTTAAAGCTAATATGGGCGTGACAAAACTGGTGCCACAAAGCTAAGGTGACCAAGATAATACGAAAAAGCTAACGTGAAAATGCTAATGTGACAAAACTGATATCACAAAGCTCAACTGACAAAGCTAATACAACAAAGCTAAAGTGCAAAACCAATGTGACAAAGCTAACGTGACATAGCTAAATCAGAAAAAGCTAATGGGAAGAAACTAACGTGACCGAGCTAAGCTGCCCAGGCTAACACAACAAAGCTAATGTGCAAAAATAGTGTGACCAAGCCAAAGTGACATAGCTAACAGATAAAAAAGCTAATGTGACAAAAGCTAACACAACAGCGCTACAAACGGATAACACAAAGCTAAAGGGAACAAGCCAATGGGACAAACTGATACCACCAAGCATAAGTGACCAAGCTAATGTAATAAAGCTAGCATGACAAAACTAATGTTACAAGCTGACACAACAATGCTAAATTTTACCAAGCTAACGTGACAAAGCCAATGTGACAAAACTGATATCAGAAAGCTAAACTGATCAAGCTAACACAACAAAGCTAAAGTGCAAAACCAATGTGACCAAGCTAAAGGGACGTAGCTAACACAAAAAAGCTAATCTGACAAAACTAACATGACCAAGCTAATGTGACAAAGCTAACACAACAGCGCTACAAACGGATACCACAAAGCTAAAGGGGACCAGGCTAACTTGAGAAATCCATTGCAACGTATGACTAAACTAACTTGGCTAACTCTAACAGAAGTTGTTTCCTTTCATATAACAATCTTATACATTTGACGTTCATTCCTCGTGTTTCCGTATCGGTGAAGACGATTATCCTATTTTTAATCCAAACAAACTTTTTATAATAAAGCGTCTTGGATTAGCACAATTATAATTAGCCTGATAATACTTCAACGCTTTCTTTCAATCCTCTTCTACTTGTAACGGAGTATTTCTTACAGTGTATTACATGTACTTGTACTCATGTAAAGGATCTGAATATTTGATCCACCACTGGAATTCTCTCACAATTACCTCGTCTGGCTGAGCTGAGCTGGAGGCTTTAGGGTACGGGGGCGTAATTGAGGAAGGTGGGTGGGCATCTTCTGGGAGCCTGATACCTAATTGGCATTAAAGACGGCCTGAAACGGGGGGATTGTCTTGCTGTAAAAGCTGCTGCGGACGTTCTTGGCGGCTCCTCTGAAGCTTCTTTCCAGCAGAGACACGCTAAAAATAAAGACGGACCGTTTTTAAAGAATGTGGCTTTTAATGGCAGCGTGTAAAAATGTGCAGCGTGTTAACAGCTTAACCAGAGACATGCCTCAGTGGCCTCACTACAAATTGGAACGACGGAGCGGGAGGCTTCGAGGTGGAGGGGGTGGGGTGGGGGGGGGGGTGGTGCTGGGGGGTGGTGGTGGTGGTGGTGGTGGTGGTGGGGGGGGCGCTTTCTTCTCTTATTTGATCAGCAGGGTGACGCCGTCAGAACTAAGCACCCTTCTCACACCCTCAACAAAAGAAGAACCGTCGCGGAGCTCCAGTGTAAACACACGGCGACGCACGCCATGTCGTCACGCCGCACCGACCGTTTACCCTGCATTGTGTTTCCCACAATGCATTTCCCGTCAGTGCTATTTATTGAATGGGACCGTGGTAAAATTCCATTTTAGCCTCTATTGCTGCATTAGGATAAGCAGCTGCTAAGTGGGTCAAAGATCTGGGCTGCGTGGATAGCATTTAGCCAATAGCGCCACCGGCTGGTTTAGCGTTTTAAACGATAGCATGAATTCCTATTATCATCAGTAGCAAACTACGCTAATGTACTAGCATAAACATTACTATGTTTTCCTACTGTCTGTTTAAGTGGCAAGCAGTTGAATCGAAGTAGCTGGCATGCTAGCATTAAAGCTAATTTGGAGCAGACTAGCTGTAACCAGGTATAGCAGTCATGCGAACATCAAAGCTTATTGGGAGCAGGCTAATTGTTACCAGCTGCAGTGGTCCACAAACGGGACGAGGCTAATGTGAAAAAGGTGTTCCACCAAAATAAACCTCTCAACGCTAACACAAGAAAGCTAATGAGATAAAACTAGCATGACAACGCTAGAGCGATAAAACTAATGTAACAAAATAACTTTTACAAAAAAGTTCTTTAACAAGGCTAACCTGACGAAGCTAATGCATCAAAAATGACACAATAATGCGGAGGTCATGAAACAAAGCTAACTAACATGCCAAACGTTTGCAACAAATTTAGAATGACAAAGTTAACCCAACAAAGCTAATATGATAATGCTAACATGATGAAAAGATGCGACAAGGCTAACGTGTGAGAGCCAATGAGACTTAACCGACATGACAAAACATTCACGATAAATCGAGCGCAGTTAAAATTAACACCGCAAAGGCAACATGACTAAGCTAATGCATTAATGCTATTTTGACAAAAACTAGGGCGACTAAACTAAAGTTGTGATAGAGCTAATGAGGCAAAGCTAATGTACCAAAACTAACGTCACAAAGCTAAAGTGGCCAAGCTAAATCGACAACGCCAATGTGGTAAAACTATTGTGACAAGGCTAACGTGACAACCTAAAGTGACAAAGCTAACGGGAAAAAGCTCAAATCAGATGTTAGCTCCAGAAGGCTGGAGGAAGGATGCTGTAGGTGGAGTAAAGTTCGGAGACCCAGTTGGTAGAAACAGCGTGTGAGGCGATGAGGGAAGGCGGGGCCCTGGGGTCCAGATGAAAACACTTTAGCATGTTAGCGTGTTTGTTAGCGTTTACGCCCTGCCATTATCCCCGCTGTCATTTCCCCCCGCGGGGTCCAGTTTAAATGCTGCTGTTTGGTTCTGATCCTGGAAGTTATCTCAGCTAAGTCACACTTTCTTCTTCTGCTGCTGCTGCAGGAGACGACGCCGGAAGATTATTGACCCGACGATCCGAGAGGAGACGACGGAAAAAAAAAAAACTCCCAGTTCTGTTTCCACTGTTTTCTATTAGCCAAAGCAGAATGCATGAATTAGCGCTGCATCCATTATTTTTGGGACTGCGTGCTTCCTGAGTTCCCATGAGTCTCAGCTGGGTAATCATTCTGAGCTGGGGGGGGGGGGGGGTCGGGTGGGAGTGGGAGTGGGAGTGGGAGTGGGGGTGTTTTTACCCCCATGAAGGCTTGATGGTTCGAACCCCGATGTCTCCTCTATTGTGGTTTTCTTTTTACAGGCTGAGCTCAGCTCTCAGGAATGTCATTATTAACTGTGAGAGCTGCAACGGCCCAGGTATCCCATCAGCCACTGCTCTGCAGCCAGGTATCCCATCAGCCACTGCTCTGCAGCCAGGTATCCCATCAGCCACTGCTGCAAAACTACTCATATAGAGACGACTGCAGAGTTTCCACACGACGCGAGTTCTCCTGGGTCAGGAAGGGAAAAAAATAACACTTAAATGCTGACACGACGAAGCTAGCGCAAGAAAGCTAACGAGATCAAACTTAACGTGACATCGCAAACGTGACAAATTTTTGCTAAACTAATTCGACGGAGCTAACATTAAAAAATGTAATGTGAAAAAGCTAACAGAAGGAAGACAGCGTGATTGAACTAAATGCTACAATGCTAATGCTACTTATAAAACTAATGTGACAAACTTGCGTGACAAAGCTTAAATGAAAAAGCTAACCTGACTTATCTAATGTGACTAAGCTAAAAAAAAAAAGAAGGAAGCCAACATGTCTTAACGTGACAACGCAAATTTTTCCAAGCTAACGTCACGTAAAAACTCCAAAGTTCCTCTTCTTCGTCTTCGGCGGCTCCCTATCAGGGTTACTACAGCGCTAAATGTAGCGTGACAAAGCTAATGTAAAAAAAAAAAAAGCTAATATTATTATGCAAGTGTGACAAAATGAATGCTCCAAAGCTAACGCAACAAAGCTAATGCGACAAAGTTGATAAAAAATATAACGTTACTAATCTCCTGCAACAGGTGTGAAGCCGACTTCGTCCTGGAGCCTGGACTGGGGGTGGAGATCTGGGATGGACTTCATGGAGGCAGAACTTCTGACTGGAGGATTCGATTAGAGATCGGAGGGGGTCCGATGTTCTGGTCGGAGGTGGGTTGTGATTCGTGGCCGTAATGAAACGACACCAAATTGAGAGATCGCGTATATCAGCATTAGAAAAATGTTTTGATTTCGGCATAGTGTGCTACTGGTGAGACCAAGGAACCAACTTCCTGCCTCTGAAGAAGTTCTGAAGTCATGATCTTACTGAGCGATCAAGGATTTCGAATCTTCCAGAGTTTCATAGAAGATCCAGATGACCTCTGGGCTGATTGTTGGAGGAGGAGGGGGACCGGCAGAGGTCGGCTCCAGAGGTCACGTGATGACCCTTCCTCTGCGGCCGCAGGACTTCCTCTAGGATGACTCGGGAGTCTATATTTAAAAATGTCCTGATCCAACTTTATGGACATTCTTTCCTCCCGGCTCAAACAATGAGCTCGAACATCAAACGCATTCTTCGCTCTAAGTCCTCTGGATATTCTGGATGTGTCATAGGCCGCCGTCGCCGCCCACGCCTGCAGCGAGGATGCATGCAGGGTCTCGTATGGCAGCAGCCGTGATGCAACCGTCGCTGCAGAAGGGAGTGTTCCCTGTAGTCCCAGCAGCTTTGGGAACTCCCTCCAAGTTCCCATAGCTCCTAGACTGCAGGGCGGGACCTGGACCGGTGCCATGACCGTGTGGTTCCGGACTTCTTCTGTGGTCAGCAGGATCACAAACCACCAATGTTTAGAATTTACAGCCTCGGGGTAAAGTCACAGCAACAGTTTCCTCTTTAAACCAGATCCATACACATTTTACACAATTCCGTACGGAAGCTCGATCACGACAAAACAACGCAATGCAATTTTGATGCATTACTAAAATGAATTCATTGGAGTTTATGATCGTCTTCCTGCCTCAAGTTTGTCTTTTCCACTAGAAATCTTTCAAACTGGAACATGGAAACAAAAAGTAAATCGGCAAAGATCAAAGCTGTCAAACGAGGAAAGTGAAAGTTAAAGGTTGTTTGTCATAAAATCGGACAAAAACATGTAAATATGTAAGTCTGAAAGTTATTTTTGAACTATTTTGATCATTTTATTACGTGATAATGATTTAAACTCAAGTAGCCACAACTTTTGAAAAATGATATATAATTATATTCTCATTATTTTCGCATTATAACTTTTTTAATAAAGTCAATGAACCCACCCTAAATACAATCATTTATATGCTATGTTTGATTAATAACCTTAATGCAAACAAGAAGAAGAAGAATTTAGAAACTTTAGTTTTTAGTTCGTCTTTTCATCATCAAGTGTTTTTTATTTTATTTTGCATTTATTTGATGTCCCAAAAGTATGACATCATTTTTGGTTGCCAACAAAAAAAAGTCTTCGCTCAGAGGATGAATTATTATTTTATTTATTTTGTTTTCAATCAAACATAACTTTATTTTTCCTCCTTCTTTTCGGCAGTGTTGAACTTCCTTATGATTAATCCGGATTGAGCAACACCGTCTCCCTCGGTGACTCCGAGGCGTCTGCGATGATTTAACGACGCAGGAACGCGTGAACGGCGAGTCACCGATGCTCGTGGGATGTAATGGGAGGAGGTTTTTACGACTCGCAGACGTTCTGAGGTTTCATCAACGCCAAAGACAAAACATTCAAATCAAATGAGGCTCATGAAGGTCGTTAAAGGTCGGCCGCGACGATGCCACGCCCCCTCCGACAAATAAGTCTGAGGCTCACGACAAACAGGAAAAACAACACGGTTCATTGAATTCCGGCTCATTTAATTACATTTATTTTTACTGAAAGGCTCCTACAGGACGAAACGTTCATTACAAGGTCGCCGTTAAAAGGGGCGGAGCCTGAAGACAATTCTCTTAAGCCGTTAAACTTAACGTTGGATGTTAAATTCTAGAAGATGGGAAACAAATCACGTTTGAGCGTAAAAACGATCGTTTTTAATCGTGTTTCCGGATCAGAAACATAAAATATGAAGGTTTTATGTTTCAATTGTGGCGGGAAAAAAGGGAAAGTCACATGATGTTGTTTCCGCCTGAGAAACGGCTTCTTCAAAAACACGGACATCAATCTCACATTTAAATATCACATTTACGTTATTCCTATTCAATTTGTGAAAAGATAATAGATTAATTTGACAGATTTGTGATTGGTTCCAATTTAGGGAAAATCTCAGCCAATCAAATCACTCAAAAAAAAAAAATGAATCAGAAAAATTTCACGTGTGAATGGGAATAATTTTTTTTTCTACAAAAATGAAAATATTAACTTCACATGCGCAAAATTTCAACGTAAAAAAAGACAATCACTTGTGAAAATTTCAAACGTTCAATATTAATGCGAATCAATTATTTGATTTCTACATAAAAAAACGTCAAACTTTTTTATTAATGCAGCATATTTCTATGACTGTTCACATGTGAAAGTATGATACTCTGAAAAAAGAAAATTTCACATTTTATAAATGAGAATTCTCACCAAATATTTAATTTATTTGCGAAAAAAAAAAAAAAAACTAGCCGGAAAAAAAAAAATGAAAAATGTAAATCTTCTCCGTTTCCTGCGTTTCCCTGCAGATCTGTCTAAAGGTAAAAACTCTTTCGTGCGCATTGTTCCCGCGGACTCTGCTGAAGGTTATCTCCGCCGTGGGATCACGGAATGTGTAATTTAAGGATACGTCCTAATCCTCCTCCCTGGTGTCGAAGCCAGAGGAGCTCCTAAATCCCTTTCCTAGTATCAGAGCCACTGATTGATCCGCGGATCATCATCCATCATCGGCTCCTCTCTGTCTTCTCCTTCCAGGATCCGGGCGTGGATCCCGGCCAGCAGCTCTGAAGCTTCATCCCGTTTTAAAGTATTCCAGACTCCGAAGGACTCGGAGCGTAAATATCCTGGGAATGTTTTTTTCCTGAAGGCTCCAGAAACTGACCGAAGACAGAAGGAATATTATCTGATTAATGTCAACCTTCAGGAAAGAAGGTCCCTTTGTTCTCCGAGCGCCCGACCCGGTGAGCGGAATCACACGCCAAACCATCAACCCATCATTCATTCATTCATTCATTCATTCATTCGTTCATTCATTCATTCATTCATTCGTTCGTTCGTTCGTTCGTTCATTCATTCATTCATTCATTCATTCATTCATTCATTCATTCATTCGTTCAAGTTAACAGGAAGTCGGCCATTTTCCGTCGTTTCCAGATGTTGTATTTCCACCATCTTCCGCTGGAGGTTCGACCCGACGGACCTCAAATTCGGTTTCGGACATGTTAAGACCATAAGGATTATAAATGATCAAAATTGATTCTTGTTCATTAACAGTCAGGATATTATGGGACGGCGAATATCGACGTGTCTCCATAAAACAGGAAATTGTCACAATTGTCACAACTGATCCGCCCCAAACTTACCGCGTCGACCCTGAAGATGACTGAATGAAATAGAAATCAACAGATAATCCTACGTTTTAAAGCTGATGCATCACTAATATCTTGAAAACCCCAATTTCCGACAGAAAAGCCAAAACGTATGATGATTCGTCAGCTGAGGTTTACTTCCTGCTGCCAGCAACCGGCGCTTTAACTGTAATGGAATATTATCATATTGACGTCTTTAGGGCGGGACTCCTATCCGACAGGGGAAGTTTGGGGAAGTTTGGGGAAGTTTGGGGAAGTTTGGGGGAAGTTTGGGGAAGTTTGGGGCAGATTGAACAATCAATAATGACATCATGACCACAAGTGTTTCACGGCGAAGGTTAACGATTTGATGCGCCACCATGGCCGCCCCTTGAAAGTTATGGAAAAAATCTTCGATGGCTTTTCATCCTCGATACTTTGAGACGGTTGTGATTGAGGGGGTTCAAAATTCAAAATGGCCGACGGCTCTGGACAATTTTATTCTTATATTTTTATTGACACATTTTACAGAATTCTGAACAAACCAGCGGAATAGAAACTAAAGTTTAAATCAAATGACAGATTCAATTCAAAATAGATCGGCATAACTAATTTTTTTTTTTTTTTCAAAGGAAAACTTTATTTTACCAGTTACAAAATTAAATCTAAAATCCATCCATTTTTTTTTAGTAACAATATCGCCAAAAAGTAACTTTAAATGACACTTGGTAAATGGCTGGGATGATTTAGCCGTTTTTTTTTCTACAGTCACGATAAAACAGTAAAAATCCACTGTTGCTGCTTGTATCTGTTCCTGCAGCCAGGAGCAGCTGCTCCTCAGGGGGAACACGAACGCGCTTCCCGGGCTCCGTGGCGTCTCTTCTGAGGATTGGCCTAAAGTTTAGGAGAGCGACTGGATAAACGCCGATATCTGGTAACAGAGGAGTGCCAAGAATCGCAGTGCATTCTGGGACTTGTAGTATCTGTGGTTATGCGAAGAAAAAAAAAATTGATATATGAAAATCTGACAAAAAAAAATAATGATCTTTGCGACGACTTTGTCGAAGTAGAATGTGAAAAAATCGCCAAAGGCCGTACCAAGTTTGATGTGAGCAACTTCCTGTTGTGGTTCTGTCGTGGTAGCCCTCGGTCCGATATCTATAAAGCTACTAAATAAGGAATTTTCTCGTTACACTCGGCCCTGAAGCCATTTTTAGCCACGCCCATCCTGGGACCTTGTAGCATCTGTGGTTATTATACAAATCCGATATCGTCTCACGGGGCCGGATATAATTGCTGTGCGAGCCAGATGTGGCCCGGGGGCCTCGAGTTTAACTCATGTAATGTAGGAGGAGCTTGTTAAAGTACAAAGCTGGCGACTGCTAAAAACTTTTTTTTTTAAAAACACATGAAAAGCACACATTTCCGCTGAAATTCCTGACTTCCTGTTTGGTTCACTTCTCTGCCCCAGGAGACTTTTTGTCGGATCCTGACCTGATGGACATCTGAACCGGGTTTCAGACCAAAGGTCGCTTCAATGGAGGGTCTTTCTTTGAAAATGTCCAGTAGGCCCATAAAGTACTGGAATTTCTGCTAAAACTGGGAGGGGGGGGGGTTCAGACAAGTTCAGGTGGAGCTCCGAGTCCCGGGGGGGTCGCCCAGCCGATGGATAGGACTCCTGATTGATAGTCGGTTCTGAGGAATGTGGGTCGGCGACGATCAGCAGATTCGTCGGTGGTACAAACCATCAGGCCGTCTCTAATGACGGTCATGATCCGAGTCTGAGCCGCTTCCTGCCCATGACACCGATCGGATCTCATTAGAACCACAGTCTCCTCTTTGTTCCTCCTCATGGATGACATCGCCCGAAATCACCTCCCAGCGCAGCAGCCAGAACCGCTTCTCCAAAGAGAACACTTAACCGGATAATTAACTCAATTTCAAAAGATTCCCCTTTTTTATTTCATGGGATTACATAAACGACATTTTTACATTTATTCTTTAACCTTCGTTTTCTTTTGTTCTTCTTTGGTCTCGCTGTTCCTTTAAGATTATTCATCTGTAAATATTCTCCTTTCACGTATTTATTTACTTTGTCTTATTGTTTTTACCAACACATCTATTAGTTTTTTTGTAAAATATCATACGACCTTTAACTGTGAATAACTGCGATATCTAGCTAACAGCTAACCGCTAACAGCTAAAAGCTAACCGCTAACAGCAGGGGATCTAAAAAAAACCTCTTTTTTTCTATTTCAGTCCACATCTGAAAAATACAGAAGCAGATTTCTGCCCAGGAAAGTAAAATCCATGATGGATCCATCCTGTGTTTCACTGTGTGAACCTGGACCGTTTCACTGTGCGAACCGGGCCTGCTTTGTTTCTTGGTGCCAGATATTGCACCATTAAACCACCATGGGTCCAAAGAAGAGCTGATGACATCATGCTGTGTCCTTCAGTAAAATAACTTAAACGTCCTTCTTTTATCCAGGTTCACACAGTGAAACGGTCCAGGTTCACACAGTGAAACGGTCCAGGTTCACACAGTGAAGCGGTCCAGGTTCAAACAGTGAAACGGTCCAGGTTCACTCAGTGAAACGGTCCAGGTTCACACAGTGAAGCGGTCCAGGTTCCCCCTGAAGTTCTGCACCTCCACAAACAGTGACTGAGACCCGGCGGTCCAACACAAACACTCACAGATCCTGTAACAATAGAGGGAGAACAAACAGCAGAGAAGAAGAGCTGGACCACACAGGGAGAGGATCCTCCGGCGGGAGCTCACAACAATCATCTCAGCAGCCGAGCGTTCGGTCCTGGATCAGCGCTAACGAGGAAACATAGTCGCCTGAAAGAGGCTCCGAGTCGGAGGGGATTCTTGAACCAGGGTTTCTGGCAGCCGGACCGAGACGTCCGATTGGTGGATTTATCAAAAATGGCTTCTCTCTGGCTGGAGATGATTATTTCCCAACATCCTAGATTCAATTATCCTGAAGGTCCAATCAGTCTCATCCAGGATTTAAAGGAGTGTTTCGACAAACGTAAACATTGGGAGGTCATCCTCTCGCCTCTCCGCCGAGGGAACGTTTTCTCAGCCGCCAATCACACACTTTAAACAAAAAAAACGGAAGATGTTGGCAGACCTCGTACAAAACTTTACGGTAAATTAACCAGAAAAAAAAAAAAGCACTATAAACCTTTTTACGACGCTATCATATAAAATAACAGGAAAATTGCATTTTTTTTTTTAAACCTAGAAATCAACATTATTCCACAAATAATCCATATTTTAAGAATCTTATTTCTGTTGAAATGACGGTACGCCTAGCTAACTAATTCAAAATTGGTTATTCAAGCTTTCAAAGATGCCAAATCCATCGTTTACACAGAAACGTAGAATAATGATGGTGTTTTTCCGTAACTTTGACCCGAGGTTTGTCGTTATAGTAAGAATCGGAGTTTTTCCACATGCTCCGACCATAAATAATTAAGTTACTCGTTTCCTCATTGAAGCCTATTCGCCGCTTCTGCTTCGGTGATTGAATTTTACGGTCTGTTCCTCTTGAAGTTTGGCAGTTTTTTGTTTTGTTTTTTATATATCTGTAATTTGTAAAAACAAAGAACAATGAAGAAGAATTTTAATGGAGGATTTTTTCTTTTGAAGTCCTGCAGAAAAAAAACGTACCAAAAAGCAGATGGGCGAGAACAAGACCTCCATTGTGAAGGTCAAAACCCCAAAACCCCCAAAAAAAACCACTTTGACGTAATAGTGGTTCCTCTTCGCCAAAAGTTACGTTTTCAACTTTTTACTTTTTTGCGACTGAAACGTCTAGCAGAAAACAAAGGTCACATAATAAAAACAAGAAGTCCTAAGATAGATCCCAGTGGCGTGCCCTTTTTCAGACACGGTGTCTTTTTGAGATTAATATCGTTGGTATGACGTAGAAATGTGTTTTTTTTTGACGTCGCAGGAATCGGATCATCCTTCTATGAGGTTTATTTGACTCTATAAAAAAAAATTTGGGGTTAAAATATTTGTTGGATTGAGGAAGAATTTAAACAATAGTGTCATCGGCATACAGATAAACCACTAGGGTGTTTATTTTCGCTGTATGACGCCTTTACTCAAAGTTTCTTTATGGAAAATGAATGGTTCCAACAACCGTACCCTGTGGTACACCATTGATGTTTCTCTTCCTATCTTTCATATATGACAAGACGAGATCCTCCTCTTGACTCCTGGGGTGAGGATTGTGGGAGTTTTTATGAATAATACTTGATTTATCGAAGAGTTTGTACGATTGAAGTGAGTTGGATAGAACGGCGTCATCAGCATAAAGCTTAACATTTACAGATTTGACAGTTTTTTTTTACGTATTCGACCTTTTCTCATTGTTTCTTTACGGAAACCCGATTGTTCCGACACGGATCCCTGCGGCACGCCCTTCTCGGGAACCTCTGTTCACATCTTTTTGATATAAGTGTGGAATCTGTCGACTCTCCTCTTCCTCCCTGCCTGAGTCATGTGACTCACAGGGACCTCGCCCCTGAGAAAAATCTACTTGTGCAACTTTAAAAAAAAAAAAAAAAAATGGATGGATGTGATTTGCGAGGTCCCAGAGGTGGTTCTGGTATCTCCGCTGCCTCAGCGCCGTATAAGAATGGTATCCCAGCTCCCACACGCAGCAGTAAATTACTGCTCCCAGCATGCCGTACAGATGTAGGCCTAATTACAGAGAGTCCTCCCGACAGAAACTAATCCTGCCCGGTCTTGGAGAGCTTTCTCCCACAGGAGGCTCCTTGACTCATCAGCCAGTAAATCAGACCTCCATTGGCTCCAGCTCCACTTCCTGCCCCCACGGCGGGCCTCACACTCTCTGAATCACCCCGAACCCGGAGGACAGGAGCCGCGGGGAGGCCAGGTATATATTTGCTTATCCTGCGATGTTGGAGACTCGGGAATCCGAGCAGAGAGGTTTTTGGGTTTTTTTTAGGTTTTTTTTTATGTGTGGGCCGTTTGAAATGCAGAAAACTTCCAGCGACGGTGCCAACAGCGAAGATGCCGACTGAGGCGTTTTTCCCGAGCGAGTGTGAAACATGTGGCCCCAGCGTTCAGACGGAACCGTTTGAAGTCTGTGCAGAACCCGGAGCTGACAAAGACGAGTAGTGACTCCAGCGAGGAGCAGTAATCCCAGAGACGCCTCCCGCTTTTGTTTTAATTTAGTGGAAATGCTCTCAGCTCTTCTGTTGGCTTTGAAGCGGACCGGCACTGATGGGCACTAAATCCATCCCATAATGCTACTCATCAAAAGCTCTGCCACCCACTGTGGACTGTCTTTGTTTGTCTTGTGATCTTTTTTGCCCATTTCTTCAGCGGTATATTCCAGGAAATGGGTCAAAAAAAAAAAGGAATCCTCTGAATTTAACCCTAAACTCTGGATTGATTAACCCTGAGATGGGAAACGCTGAGTTTAGGTCCCAGAACAGCTGATCTGAGCTCAATCAACCCGGAGTTTGTTGAAAAGCCTGACCGGGGGTTGCTACGATACTTCGGTCCACCACGGCTAACGTCGGAGAAAGTTGCTCAACGTCTTTATTAGTTTTTCTCCACCTTGAATATTCTAATATTCTGATATTCCACATTCTATTTTCATTCATGGGCAGTAATTAAAAATAAAGTACAACTAGTCCCACGTTGTCGACCCCCGGCAGCAAGAGTGCATCCCAAAAAAAAAGCCCCCTATACCCTTTCGTTGTACAAGCAAATTGAACTCCTCAAATTATTCATAAAGTCGTGTCTGGAAAAAACAAAAAGTGAGAAAAATATTATGAATTTGAGTAAAATATGATGAAAAGAACAATATATATATGCCCTGGTTTCGATTCGTCAGCACCAAATTTGGATTAAATCGGACCAACAGTTAAGAAACTATGGGCCGAAAACTTTTGGAGATAAAGTCCCCCCCCCCCCCCCTAGTGGCGGACAGATGCATTACAGCGAGGATCTGATGAGGATTGTATAAAATCCCAGACCTTCTGGGGAGATAAATATCTAGTTGATACTGGTTGGACCCAGATCTCGGCTGGAAGATTTCTGGGAATCTGGGAGCGCCTCGGGATCCCTGGGATGAGCTGGGGGGAGGGGGGGGTGTTCCTGGAAAGAGGGACGTCTGGAATATCTCGCGTACTTCCGCCGCGTCCTGAACTAATCGGCTGATGACAAACAGGGTCATTATTCTTCCTCACTTTAGTCTTTAATCATATTAAAAAAAAAAAAAAAAGTAAATATCATTTAAGTCGATTTTCCAGTAAGTTTAGTCCCAAATATTTTTCAACGTCGTGGAGGAAGGCCCTCTTTGACGAAGACTATGCTCAGACGTGTCAGACGAGGAGATAGCTGGATAATGTTAGTCAGATAAGTGTTGGAATCTCCAACATCTGATCTGAGTCTCTCCTGACGTCAATCTATCGACATGACAGACGACAAACGGACACGTCACGTCTGACAGCTCCTCTTCATCTCAGGAGGAGGAGGAGGAGGAGTCAGGGACAAGCTCAGGCTTTGTTCAGCGGGCGAGCGGGTTAGGTTCACCGAGCAAGTCACAATGGTAACTGACGAAGAGTTGAACTTAGCTCGCACTCTCAAATGAAAGACTGAGTTTCCCTCATCTCAGGTTTAACAAATTCAGAGTTTCCCTCATCTTGGGTTTAACAAATTCAGAGTTTCCCTCATCCCTCACCTCCACTTCTTCTCATCTCCATGTTCCCACCTTCCTCCTCCTCTGATGTTCCACCCGCTTCACCTGCGTCTCGTTACCCTGATAGAAGTCACCTGTGTCTCAGTGTCTCCTGCCTGTGTCAGGATTTATTAAGTCAGTATTTTCTTTTTTTTCCCACGTGATTTTTCCCCCCTCTCTGGTTCATTTAAACGTTCGGGACCGTCTCCTCATTGTTTGACTTCATTTATTTTGAATATATTTTTTTTAAATGCATTATTTTATTTTGAATTCCATGTGAACATTTTTACAAATAGCAAAAAAAAACAAAAACAAAAATTTGCGTGGAGTGCCAGGAACGAACAAACAAACAAACAAACAAACAAACAAACAAACAAACACAAAATGTTAAAGAACAAAAAATGTAAGGCTTTAAAAAGTTAAAGTATAATTGCGTTATTGATTTTCTAGAAAGAGGAACTTGAGTGGAACTATGAAATGATGTCGCGTTTGCTCGATAAACATGATTACGTCGTGTAAAACGTACATGAAATTCTACACTTTAACTTTTACCAAAATTCTGTCACGGTGGTTTAAAACTGATCCGATGGACTTTTGTTTCGTTTGATTCAATAAAAATTGTTTTCTTTGGATTGATTGAACTAAATCGGGGAACGTCTTTCCACATGATTGAACGGGTTCTTCCAGAACTAAGCGCTTCTGTCGGACCGACGTTATTTATTTAGGTTAGATTAAGTCCATTTAGTTGCGTTCGTTCTTACTGCGAAAAAATAGTTCGGAAAACTGTATAAATGATTAAAGTTGAACCTGAAGTCATTCAGTTGAACCAACTTTGACAAATTCCGTTTGAACTAATCCGATCGGGTAAGTAGAACCGATCTTAATAAATTAAGTCGGAATT